>CM061136.1:73040607-73110539 GCA_030789695.1 Scilla litardierei
TGATCCGAGAAATCACCATCTTCAACAGAAAAATAAGAGAAGATAAAATTAGGCTATAAAAATCATAACATTTAATATAAAGATTCATATTTAACAAAAAATTATAGAAAATAGACTGGAGCTCAGTAAATCCGCAAGCATGTCCGTTGCAACCAGAAGATCGCCATCTTCAACAGAAAAATATGAGAAGAAAAATTAGGCCAAAATCTTATCATTTAATAAAAACATCCATATCTTCCAGAATATTTAGTAAATAGCCATAATGTCAGAAAAATTTGCAAAAATGTCCGTTGGAACTGGGAGATCACCATCTTCAATTGAAAAATAAGAGAAGACAAACTTAGTCTTTAAAAATCATATCATTTAATAAAAGATCCAGATCATCAATGAAATTTTGAAAATAGTTCTGAGCTGAAAAATGCAAAAATGTCAGTTGGAACCAGAAAATCGTCATCTTCGACTAAAAAAATAAGAGAAGACAAACTAAGGCTAAAAATCTTATCATTTAATATAAAGATTCATATCTTACAGAAAATTTAGAAAATAGTTTGGATATCAGAAAAATCCCTAAAATTGACTGTTGGAACCGGGAGATCGCCACCTTCAACGAAAAAAAATAAGAGACGACCAACTATTCCAAAAAAATCATATCATTTAATTAAAAGATCCATAACTTCCTGAAAATGTAGAAAAATAGCACCAATCTCAGAAAAATCCGAAAAAATGTCCGTTGGAATCGAAAGATCGCCATCTTCAACTTAAAGAAGGAGAAGACAGAATTAGGTTATAAAAATCATATCATTTAATATATAGATCCATATCATACAGAAAATATAGAAAATAGCTCGGAGCTCAGAAAAATTCGTAAATATGTCTATTGGAACCAGGAGACCGACATCTTCAAGTGAAAAATAAGAGAAAACAAAATTTGGCCAAAAAACATTTCATTTAATAAAAAGATCCAGATCTTCCAGAAAATTTAGAAAATAGCACCGAGGTCAGAAAAATCCATAAAACTGTCCGTTGGAACCGGGAGATCGCCATCTTCAACTGAAAAATAAGAGAAGATAACCTTTGTCTATAAAAATCAAATCATTAATAAAAAGATCCATATATTCAATGAGCTTAGTTTTTAATCGAGAAAAATCCGCAAAAATGTCCGTTGGAACCGGGAGATCGACATCTTCAACTAAATAACAAGAAATTAGGTAAAAAATCATAGCATTTAATATAAAGATTCCTATCTTACAGAAAATTTAGAAAATAGCCCGGAGCTCAGAAAAATCCCTAAAAATGTCTGTTGCAACCAGGAGGTCGTCATCTTCAACGAAAAAAATAAGAAACGACCAAATTAGTCCAAAAAATCATGTCATTTAATAAAAAGATCCATAAATTCCTGAAAAATGTATAAAAATAGACCCGAGCTCTGAAAAATCCGCAAAAAAATGTCTGGTGGGCCCGGGAGATCTTCATTTTCAACTGAAAAATAAGAGAAGAAGAAATTAGGCAATAAAAATCATATCAATTAATATAAATGTTCATATCTTATAGAAAATGTAGAAAATAGCCTGATGCATAGAAAAATCCGCACAAATGTCCGTTGGAACTGTAAGATCGTCATTTTCAGCTGAAAAATAAGAGAAGACAAAATTAGACCATGTAATAAATAGATTCATAACTTCCAAAAAATGTAGAAAAATAATACTGAGCACAGAAAAATCCTCACAAACATCCGTTGGAACCGAGATATCGTCATTTTCAATTAAAAAAGGGGAAGACAAAATTAGGCGAAAAAATCTTATCATTTAATAAAAAGATACATATCTTCAATAAAATTTAGAAAATAGCTCCGAGCACAGAAAAATTCTCAAAAATGTCTGTTGGAACAGGGAGATCGCCATCTTCAGCTGAAAAATAAGAGAAGACAAAATTAGGGCAAAATGATATCATGTAATAAAAAGTTACATATCTTCTAGAAAATACAGAAAATAGACCCGAGCTCAGAAAAATCAGCAAAAATATCCATTGGAACATGGAGATCTCTAGCTTCGAATGAAAAAAATAAGAGCCAACAAAATTATGCCAAAAGCATATCATTTAATAAAAATATTCGGATATTCCAGAAAATGCAGAAAGTAGCTTTGAGCTAAGTAAATTCCAAGAATGTCTGTTGTAACAGAGAGATTGCCAACTTTAATTGAAAAATAAGTGAAGACAAAATTATGCCAAAAATCATATCATTTAATAAAAGTATCCACATCTTCCAGAAAATACAGACTAAGTAAAAATCCGCAAAAATATCCGTTTGAACCGGGAGATCACCATCGATAACTGAATAATAAGAGAAGACAAATTTGCTATAAAAATCATATCATTTAATATAAAGAATCATTTCTTACAAAAAATGTAGAAAATAGACCCGAGCTCAGAAAAATTGCAAATATGTCTGTTGGACCGCGTGATCGCCAACTTCATTCGAAATATTAGAGAAGACAAAATTGACCAAAAAATCAAATGATTAAATAAAAAGATCCATATCTTCCAGAAAATGTAGAAAATAGCCTCGAGATGAAAAAATCCGCAAAAATGTCAGTTGGAACCCGGAGATCGCCATCTTCAGGTAAAAAAATAAAAGAAGACAAAATTAGGCCAAAATCATATCATTTAATAAAATGATACATATCTTCCATTAAATGCAAAAAATAGCACTGAGCTCAGAAAAATCCGCAAAAATATCCGCTGGAACAAGTAGATCGCCCTCTTCAACTAAAAAATAAAAGAAGACAAAATTATGCAAAAAAATCATATCATTTATTAAAAATATCCATATCTTCCAAAAAATACAGAAAATAGCTCTGAGCTAAGTAAATTCCGCAAAAATGTCCGTTGGAACATAGAGATCGCCATCTTCAACTGAAAAATAAGAGAAGACAAAATTGTGTCAAAAATCATATCATTTAATAAAAAGATCCACATCTTCCAGAAAATATAGAAAATAGCTTCATGCTAAGTAAAATCTAGAAAAAAATCAGTTTGAACCTGGAGTTTTCCATCTTCAACTGAAAAATAAGAGAAGATAAAAGTAGGCTATAAAAATCATATTATTTAATATAAAGATTCATATCTTACAAACAATATAGAAAATAGCCTGGAGCTCAGAAAAATCCGCAAAAATGTCTGTTGGAACCGGGAAATCGTCATCTTCATCTAAAATATAAGATACGACAAAATTAGACCAAAAAATCAAATGGTTTTATAAAAAGATGCATATCTTCTAGAAAATATAGAAAATATCCTTGAGGTTAGAAAAATCTGCAAAGTGTCTATTGGAACCGGAAGATCGCCATCTTCAGCTAAAAAAAAATAAGAGAATACAAAATTACGCCAAAAATCAGATGATTTAATAAAAGGTACATATCTTCCGTAAAATGTAGAAAATAGATCCGAACTTGGAAAATTCCTCAAATATGTCTGTGGGAACCGTGAGATGGCCATCTTCAGCTAAAACAGAGAAGACAAAATTAGGCCAGAAAATCTTATCATTTAATAAAATGATCCATATCTTTCAGAAATATAGAAAAATAGCCCCAAGCTCAGAAAATTCCGTAAAAATTTCCGTTTAAACCGGGAGATGGCCATATTCAACTGAAAAATAAGAGAAGAAAAAATTAGCTATAAAAATCATATCATTTAATAAAAATGTCCATATCTTACAGAAAATGTAGAAAATAGCCTGAAGCTCAGAAAAATTCATTCAAATGTCCGTTGGAACTTGGAGATTGCCATCTTCAACTCAAAAAAAGAGAAGGCAAAATTAGGCCAAATAATCGTATCATTTAATAAAAAGGACCATATCTTTCAGAAAATATAGAAAATTGCCCCAAGCTAAGAAAAATCAGCTAAAATTTCCGTTGGAACCAGTAGATCGCCATCTTAAAGTAAAAAAATAAGAGAAAACAAACGTAGGCTATAAATATCATATCATTTAATAAAAAGATACATATCTTTCATAAAATGTAGAAAATAGCACCGAGCTCAAAAATCTGCAAAAATGTTCATTGAGACCTGGGGATCGCCATCTTCAACTAAAAAAATAAGAGATGGAAAAATTAACCTATAAAAATCATATCATTTAATAAAAAGACACATATTTAACAGAAAATGTAGAAAATAGCACGGAGCTCAGAAAAATTCACAAAATATTCGTTGGAACATGGAGATCTCCATGTTCAACGAAAAAATAAGAGACGTCAAAATTAGGCCAAAAAATCATATCAGTTAATAAAAACTACATATCTTCCAGAAAATGTAGAAAATAGCACTGAGCTCAGAAAAATTCACAGAAATGTCCGTTTGAACCAAGATATCGCCATCTTCAACTGAAAAATAAGAGAAGACAAAATTAATCTATAAAAATCCTATCATTTAATAAAAAGGGTCATATCTTACAAAAAATGTAGAAAATACCATCGATCTCAGAAAAATCCACACAAATATCTGTTGCAACCTGAAGACCGACATCTTCAACTGAAAAATAAGTGAAGACAAAATTAGGATATAAATAGCATATCATTTAATATAAAGATTCATTTCTTATAGAAAATAATGAATATAGCCCGGAGCTCAGAAAAATCCGCAAAAATGTATGTTGTTACCATGAGATCGCCATCATAAACGAAATAAAATAAGAGAAGAAAATATTAGGCCAAAAAATCATATCCTTTAATAAAAAGATGCATATCTTCCAGAAAATGTAGAAAAACAGCCCCGAGCTTAGAAAAATCCGCAAAAAATGTCTGTTGAAACCAGGAGATTGTCATCTTCAACTTAAAAAATAATAGAAGACAAATATAAGCTATAAAAATCATATCATTTAAAATAAATATCGATATCTTCCATACAATCTCGAAAATAGCATCGATCTTAGAAAAAATTGCAAAAATGTCCGTTGGAACTGGAGATCGCAATGATCAACTGAAATATAAGAGAAGACAAAATTAGGCTATAAAAATCATATCAATTAATGTAAAAATTCTTATCTTTCAGAAAATGTAGAAAATAGCCACGACCTCGGAAAAATCCGCCAAAATGTCCGTTGGAACCGGGAGAGCGTCAAATTTAGCGAATCAAAAGAGAAGAGAAAATTAGGCCAAATATCATATCATTTCAAAAACGATCGATATCTTCCAGATAATACGAAAAAATAGCCGAGAGCTCAGAAAAATTTGCAGCTATGTATGTTGGAACCAGTAGATCGCCATCATCAACGAAAAAAATAAGAGAAGACAAAATTAGGCCAAAAATCATATCATTTAATAAAACGATCGATCTCTTCCATAAAATATAGAAAATAGCCCCGAGGTCAAAAAAATCCATAAAAATATCCGTTGGAACTGGGAGACCGCCATCTCCAACTGAAAAATAAGAGAAGACAAACTTAGGCTATAAAAATCATATCATTTAATAAAAGATTCATATCTTCAGTAAAATGTAGAAAATAGCCCCGAGGTCAGAAAAATCTGCAAAAATATCTGTTAGAACCAGGAGATCGTCATCTTCAACTGGAAAATAAGGGCAAACAAAATTAGGCTAGAAAATCATATAATTTAATAAAAAGATCCATATATTATAGAAAATGTAGAAAATAGTCACCAACTCAGAAATATCCGTAAAATGTCCTTTGGAACAGAGAGATCACTATTTTCAACTGAAACATTAGAGAATACAAAATTATGCCAAAAATCATTTCATTTAATAGAAAGATCCACATCTTCCAGAAAATACAGAGCTAAGTAAAATCCGCAAAAATATTTGTTTGAACAGGGA
The DNA here is from genome assembly GCA_030789695.1 of Scilla litardierei. Taxonomy (NCBI): domain Eukaryota; kingdom Viridiplantae; phylum Streptophyta; class Magnoliopsida; order Asparagales; family Asparagaceae; genus Scilla; species Scilla litardierei. The sequence goes on from CM061136.1 coordinate 73,046,434, forward strand.
GATCACCATTTTCAACTAAAAAAAATAAGAGAATACAAAATTAGGCTATAAAAATCATATCATTTAATATAAAAGATTCATATCTTACAGAAATTGTAGAAATAGCCTGGAGCTCAGAAAAACCGCAAAAATGTACGTTGGAACCGGGAGATCACTGGCTTCATCTGAAATATAAGAGAAGACAAAATAAGGCCAAAAAATCAAATGATGTGATAAAAAATTCATATCTTCCAGAAAAAGTAGAAAATAGGCTCGACGTAAAAAAATGTGCAAAAATGTCTGTGCAAAAATGTCTGTTGGAACTAGGAGATCGCCATCTTCAACTAAAAAAAATAAGCGAAGACAAAATTAGGCAAAAAAAATGATATCATTTAATAAAATGATTCATATCTTCCATAAAATGCAGAAAATAGCCCCGAGCCTAGAAAAATCTTCAAACATTTCCGTTTGAACCGAGAGATGGCCATCTTCAACTGAAAAATAAGAGAAGACAAAATTAGGCAATAACAATCATATCGTCAATAAAAAGGTCCATATCTTATAGATAATGTAGAAAATATCTCGTAGCTCAGAAAAATCCGCTCAAATGTCCATTGGAACCAGGAGATCGCCATCGTAACTGAAAAAATAGAAGACAAAATTTGGCCAAATAATCATATCATTTAATAAAAGATCTATATCTTCCAGAAAATGTAGAAAAATAGCCACATGCTAATTAAAATCTGCAAAAATGTCCCTTGGAACCGGTAGATCGCCATCTTCAACTAAAAAAATAAGAGAAGACAAACGTAGGCTATAAAAATTGTATCATTTAATAAAAAGAAACATATCTTCAATAAAATGTAGAAAATAGCACCGAGCTTAGTAAAATCAGTAAAAATGTCTGTTGGAACCGGGAGATCGCCATCTTCGTCTTAAAAATAAGAGAAGACAAAATTAGGCCAAAAATCATATCATTTAATAAGAAGACCAATATCTTCCAGAAAATTTACAAAACATGCCCACAACACCTGCAAAATCCGTGTGAGTCCCAAAAATCGTTAACCATTGCAATTGCTTGAGTAACAAATTTCTCCGGCGTTGTGGAAAAATAAGAGGCCAAATGAGGAGCGTCCGCAGTTTCTATGTGAAGAGGAGGTAGTTTCCATGACTTCCCATGAGATTTCGAGTAGGATAACCACTTGGTTGTTGCGAATAGCGAGGTTGAAGCATTTTACAATTTCTTACAGCCGAAGCTATCGGCCAATCCCGTCAACAAACGATCGAAATCTTGGCACCAACGTGTCACGCCCTGCTTCCCAGGATAGTTGGGAAGTACAAATCCTTCCCAAGTATGCCTGAAGAGAGGGTGATGGAGAATGAGAGGAGAAGAGAGAGAAAGAAGACAGAGGCAGGCCACTGCACACATGCTGGGATAGTATATGTAATGCTCCATAATACTCAATGAATCACAACATCACCCAGAGAGACACACAAACACAACATTCCGAAACAAATAACATTCCATATAAGTAACAAGGCTTAATTAAAACTTATGTACACATTTCTCTCAGGTACAACTCAGCACACCAAAGTACAACACTAAGGCACTACTATCACCATCGCACTCCACTACGCCACATCCCCAATACCCAGCCAGCACTTCTGAAGCATCCAATTTGCTACTGAAAAACCACGGGGTGGAGCACGTCAATACGTATCCCAGTAAGAAATGCCAACACTAATGGCAATTTATGTTATTCTTTGCTTAATTATTGTGGTTACAAGTTAAGGTAAGATCATGAAGACCATGTAACATAGCATAATGGTAAAGCATACCACTGTATGAAAGCATATGAAATAGAGACGTACCTGCCGTTAGAGAGTGAGTTGCCACAAAAGAGAGTTAGTGCTACAAATATAATATAAGGAAAGGAACAGCAAAGACAACTACAACTATATGATTACAATGAGAAATAAATACAGGAGGACAAGAAACAACTACAAGTGAGACTTCATAATAAGGATAACGTAACTGCAAGGTAGTAAGTGACAAGTGCAGAGACTAACAATCCAAGTGCCACAAGCAGACCTAATTTAAAAGAGTATTATACTACAGTGTCACAACAGTACAAGTAGAGGAAAGAGGAAATACTGCAAGGAAAACAAATAACATATAATTTATAGCAATTACAACTATAACAAGAAAGGGAAATAATCACAAGTATATTATGATAAAGTAAGAGTCTTCAGTTATTGATATTTATCCGAAACCTTGGGTAAATGCAGGACATAAGGACATGGACCTCACCCCAAAGTGGGGTGGCACTCCAACTACCCCGCAAGTGGTACACGAGCACTGCTGAATTTTAACGGGGCCTCTCGAACTCCCTCATCCCTGGCAGGAGTGGGAATACCCTCCACATCACCACACTTATCACACGGTCACTCCCTGTAAGGTGAGTGAAAATAGTCATCACAACTACCATGGGTTATCCACTCACTGCAGGTGAGTGGGTGCTAAGAATCTCCACATCCAAGTCCAGTCCTTATGGCTACTCTTACTCAGATATTCCTCCAAATTCCATCTTGGAAACTCACCATATTTAGAGAGGACTGAGACATTCCAACCTCATTTTAGTTAAATATCATAAGTTATATTATAGGAGTCGTGATGGTATGGCCTCACAGTGTCAACATTTCTCATTCATATCAATATGAGTCATGCACCTAAGTGTCATGCCCTCCATCATAGCCACATCACCTATCAACATAGGTCATGCACCGAAGTGTCAGGCCCTTCATCATATCCATTTCAATTCATTACTACTGGTATATGAAACCATGCCTTTCATGTCACAAACATTACCAATTCACAACTTGGTTCATGACATAAATGTATGAAAGCACATTTCTCGATTTTGCCTTCATTTGGGCATTTTCACGAACACGTGGTGGGTGTTAATAACATGACCCATAGAACATGAACTAATTCATGAGCAAACCGCACTATCAAACTCTTTCCCATGTGTCAACAAGCATCATGAGCAATGAAAGGAAGAATATCTATAATACACAATTCAAAGCGCTTCTTGAACGATTCAGCTTGCTAGGAAAATACAGACAGTCATATATGTTGGCAGATATCACCCAATTTCATTTGCGAATTTAACAAAACTTAATAAATTAAAGTTGTAGATCTACTAGTCAATGTTTCAGTTATCAAATATCAAATATTCAGGATTTATATGCTAATTATTGTGACTTGTACTGTAAAACATAGCAGATCTGTTTAGATTCAGAAAATATGACACAAATTCTTCAATAAATCTCAACCTATTCCAGCCAGATTCTGATTTTTCATTGAACATAAACATTGTAGATCTTGAAGTGGAGATGTTCAAAATGTCGAAGTTTGCAGAATTTGGATATCTACAGTAGGAGATATAGTCAGTTTAGTGAGAGGAAGTAAAATCTGGCAGACTCTGATACTCTGGAAATAGTTCCATTTTAGGCCTAATTGCTTTTCGAAATTTGAAAAACTTCGAACATGAAAGTTGTAGATAACTATCCATTCCGTTCAGCAGAATTTTTTTAGAATTTTCCCATGTCTTAATAAAAACAGCAAGCAGGGAAAACTGAACTAAATTTCAGCCACTTTATAACAAAATAATAGTTCAATTAAGCTAAGACTAACATAATATACCATAAGGGGAGGGGGTTCATACCTCAATATGGAAGCTTTCCCGACTCTCTTGCTTATTCTCGATGCCTCCTACATCCCTCTAGCTCCAAGCCTCAAGAAGACTCCATCTTGCATTTTTCATATAGTGGCTTATTCAAAAAGAAATGCATAGTATTAGCAAACATGGTATTATTAAAGGGATAACCCCGCGGTTGTGGCGAATAGTATGGTTGAAGCATTATACTATTTCTGACAACCCAAGCTATTAGCCAATCCGGGCATCAAACGGCCGAAATCTTGGCTCATATGACATCGATAGTGCATCACCATCGCATTGAATGGTAAAACAATACAAATCCACTCACGGGTTCAATACACAAGTAATTGCCACAATCAAATATTTCTGGGACTCGCACGTATTTCACCAGTGTTGTGGGAAAATAAGAGGCCAAATGAGGAGCGTACGCGGTTTCTATGTGAAGAGGATGCAGTTTCCATGATTTCCCATGATATTTCGATAGCTGGGGCTGCCAGAAATAGTAAAATGCTTCAACCATGCTATTCGTAGCAATCGTGGGGTTATCCCAATCGAAATCTAATGGAAACTCAAGGAAACTACCTCTTATTCACATAGAAACCACATATGCTCCTCAGTTGGCCTCTTTTTTCCCCACATCTACGAAATCCATGAGAGTCCCAGAAATTGTTGATGTAACTGCCAGTAATTCTAGGCGTGCTGATTTTTGTGTGCTGGCAACTTGTTTTGATCGTCTGGATGTTTTCGTGCGCGAGTCCTATTTCTACGCGTTGATGCGAGCGCGTCTCTGACTTTAATGTTTACCATGGCGTGATTAATTAATTTTAACCCTAATTAATTAACCCTAACTAATTATTGATTTAACCTAACCTACCAGATTGAATCCCACCGAATGTATCGGTGAGATCCAACCACCACCTTCATTCTTCTCCCCCACATCCAGCTCTCTCTCTTCAATTTGTCTCCCTTCACTGTTTTTATTTCAATAGCAACAAGCAACAACAGGAGGGAACGATCAGAATCCCTCCTCCCTGCAAATCATTCATCAAAACGATACAGCCAACCCAAATCAATTTAAACCCAAATTCAACATCAAATTCCAAACAGAATCAAATTCAGCCACAAATCCTCAAATTGGAATTCATCAAACCCATCAGCTTTCCTAATTCTTTCCAAAACCAAATTCCTCAAATCAAATCCCAAACTGATTTTTGAAATCAGAAATCAAGAAGCAAGAGGAAGAAAAACCCAAATCTGAAAAAAAAAACAAACTTCAGATCCATTCACTTTCAGATCAAACCCTCCTCTCCCCGTGCCCTCCCCCTCGCCTGAAGGTTGCGCGCGCCTCCAGTGCCACCAGCCAGCTAACTGCAGCCCTCACAGCCACCTGCAGACCGCCAGCCCAGCCACCTAGCCACCGAGAGCACCGCCTGCAACCGCCAGGAGCCGTGCCTGTGCCGTCGATCTCCGCCTGCACCGTCGCCTTATACCGCCGGCAACCCCAGCTCCCCTTGCGTGAGCCCCCTTGTCCCCGTGCATGGCTTCCCCACATGATGCAAACACAAATGAAAGAAAAAAATAAAGAAAGAAAAGAAAGATAGGAGACAGAGAGATAAAGAGAGTGTGTTAAAGAGTTAGGGTAAGATATTATTATATGTGTAAGAGGGGTATTATTATAGGAGTAGTAGGTGTACTATTAAAAGTAATATTAACCTTATCATTAGCTTATAAGTAAAGTTAGTTGGTTGTTAGTATTAGATTTAATATTAACTTGTTTGTGTTAATTTTAGCATGTTAGTAGTTGTAAACAATGTTAGGATAATAATGTTAGAATAAAATAAGGCTTACCATGTTAGTATAAGATGTTATAATACAATATAAACATCACCCTAGATAGAGAATCCAATAAAATCAGACGAACTTAATTCAGGGATTATTTTGATATTATGATTATCTTGCGACGAACCTAATTCAGTGATGTGTTTAACCGAAACAAAGAACCAGACGTACCATAACGTAGTACCCATCAAGACGAACCCAACAACACCAAAATCGCTGAAATCAGGCATGTGTACAAATTATAGTGAATTTTTGAAGTTAGATGTTCATTTGGTCTTTTGCATGTAAAGTTGTATAACTCAAAATCTACACGTGAAATGACGCATGAAATTACTACCATGACGTTCTTGACTAAAAATGTGACCCAACGACATATAACTTGATATACCTTAGTTTAGAACAATAGCAAAGAAAGTTAGTTTGTAAATGTTGTTCAACACTCTTGTAATCATGGAAAATATTGTATAAAAATAAATGTTGATATTTAATGACGCAGATACGTCGCGTCCCTTCCTACCGTTGCTCAGACAACCAAAACTGTCCCAGTCAGGCAAGCATGCAGTTTATTATACGTTTTTTCATGCTACCTTCTAAAATTTAAATTGTGACATCTTGTACACTAATTGCTGACACATTGACACTAAAACACACTATGTGAAAAACTAAACTTAAACTTGTACTCGTGTGCATGTGTGTGGACACCGTTAAGAAAATGAACATCTTTGCTACAACAGGGATTGGACAAACAGGAAACGGATAACTTGAATAAACAAGATAGCCGGTTTGGCAACTCACAGATTAACACATGCCATTGGCTCATAGACATGCATGTCGTTGGCTCATAGTTGGCTATTCTCGTCGGTCACATGTGACTAGTCTGGCTCGTGTTCCAGTAGGGTCACATGTGACTAGCCTGGCTCATGTTCCAGTATATGACAGTTTAGCATCCTGGCTCGTGGTCCAGGAAGTACACGTGGGTGGGGTTGGGTTCCCAGGCACTAGCCGGTAGTAAACGGGTTGCATTCGGGGGTACTTGAAGGTGGATTCACTTACTAGCCTTCTAACGACGGGGGCCTTAGTCACGGATTTTCACACACAGTTAAACAATTGGAAAAGAAAGTTAACTTACAAAACTACTGTTACATTATTTTGCTGCCATGTTTCATTTTCATAATAGAAATGCATGCTAGTATAAATTCTTATAACTGATTTAAATTGCTATATATAACCTGTTATTTATCTTGCCAAGGGTTCTCTTCTAACCAAGTCTTGCAGGACCATTGATGACATACATTCTATGTTATTTGAATGTATGTCAGGTTACGAGACAAGATACTGATGCGTTCATATTTTACATCATTTTCGTATCATATTTCCATCGCACGCATGTCATCCCCACATCCAAATCCCACTTTTTACTGCGATTTTGGTATTTCTGACGATATTTCGAGTTTTATAGTTTGTTTTGAGTTTTCAGGGATTTTGGAGCGATTTGGACCCCCGCCTGGGTATAGACACATCCGACATGCTCATGAGCTTGTTGGCGGGGCTCTGGAGGAGTTCCCGTGTTCTCGGAGCTGTTGGAGGAGAGAAGGAAGAGAAGAGAGAGAGAGAGAGAGAGAGAGAGAGAGAGAGAGAGAGAGAGAGAGAGAGAGAGAGAGAGAGAGAGAGAGAGAGGCCACTGCAGCAGCAGCATATCACTTTCCCAGAAAATGCTCGGCCCGAGCAGCTAGCGACTCGGGCCGAGCCATGACATGTTGAGAAGAAGTGGATACGACGGACTCGAGCCGAGCAGCTCAGCTGCTCGGCTGATGACACGCCCAGAGTACACCCCGAGTACACCCCGAGCAGCCGACCGAGTCACCCATTCTGAGCCCGAGTAACATGCGACGCGGGCCGAACCACTGGCCGAGCAGCTCCGACTCAGCCCGAGTCACATACTCGGCCGGCACTTCTTGGGGCATTTTTGGAAGATTTTTTGGACGCACGATGTACGCAATTTTGGGCAGCTGAAGCACGCGACTGCAGGCTCAGCGAAGGGGATCTAATTTTCTAAGTTTTGTTTTGAGATTTGGGGACCAAAGCTTTGAGCGGATTTTTGTAGGAATCATTTTGGATTAATTTTTGTAGCAAACTCTGGATCGTTAATTGAAGATTTGTGCCTTTTGTTCTTCTTTGGATTCGTTCTTCGTTCGTTCTCGTTGTAAGTAATTTTTAGCCCTAAATTCTTTTATTGCAAAAAATGTTTTCCTACGCGAAATCTATATTTTTGTGCGTTCCGATCACCATGAGTGAGTAGATCCTCTCTAGGGCCGACGGGTGAACCCTAGGATTTTAGGGGAAAATGTAGATTTGGATCCTTACATCGAATTGGGGATCTAGGGTTGTATTTCTGTAGATCCTACCGAATCCGTATATAACCCGTACTGAGATCATGCCCACGGTCTGTGGAATTGGTGTTCTTAAGGGGTATCTAGAGATTCGAATGGGGAAATCGGTGGATCCAATCAAGGCACGTGACCATGCCCGGCTCGCGCCTTGAGGGGATCCATCGACGAACTATATCGCTACGTCGATGGCTACCGCCATTGCATCGACGAGAGCCACCGAAATACCCCGCAATTCTAACCCACGAGAGTGGTACGAATTGGGGGATTAATTCCCTAGCCCTAATGCGATGTGAGGAACCTATTCAACATCAACCCCAACGATCCTAGAGGCGACCCCTAAAGCCCTAGTTCCTTTTATTATATTACACAACAACAATCATCAACCCAAACCATTCCCTCCGACTACTACGACACTTCTAGATTTAGAAATAGACTGAGATTACCATGGACACTATCACCGTCCCTGTGGAATTTGACTATCTTATATACTATAACTCGACACCGTCCGCTTGCGGATTGAACCTGAAGTCATAGCCTAGGAACCATATCACGCCTGGCGATCGTGACACCGCCAGGTGGATCCTAGGTGTAGATTGCGGGCGCGTCAAGTTTTTGGCACCGTTGCCGAGGACGGTAATAATGTTTTTATCTCAGTTTGTTTTTATATTGAGAAGTTTGCTAGCACTCTTACCATCCCTTATCTACCCATCATTTTTATTCTCTTTATTTATTGTGGTGCTACTGACGGTGTTTTTCTGAGCTTTGTTGGTGCATGAACACCCGTTACAAGGGGACTTCCAGAGAATTACTGTTCGATCCTGAGATCGAAAAGACAGCCAGAGCCTTGAGAGCTTCTAGCAGAAGTTCATCTCCATCAGCTCAGATAGGAGAGAATCCTCCTCCTCTTCCACGCACCGGGTCCATCAGGGACCACATGAAACCGACCTTTGGGAATAATTCCTCAGTTCTTAGACCGCAGCTGATGATGGAAACCTTTGAGCTGAAGATGGGGTTAATAAATCTGATGCAGTAGGATCCTTTCCATGGGCATCCTTATGAGAACCCCAACCATCACATTGACTCCTTCTTGGCCAAGTGCGATACATTCAAGGCGAAGGACATCAGTGATGATGCAATGAAGCTGCGGTTGTTCCCGTTCACCTTGAGGGACAAGGCCTCCTACTGGCTCCGAGCTCACCCTCCCAACCTACTTCACTACCTGGGAGAAGCTCGCACTCGCATTCATGGATAAGTTTTATCCACCATCAAAGATGGTCCAGATCCGTGGGGCCATATCCAATTTCAAGCAGCTTCCCCAGGAGTCGCTTTACGAGGCTTGGGAGAGGTTTAAAGACCTCCAACAGCAGTGCCCCCACCATGGAATCCTACCTTGGGATTTAGTGCAGAGCTTCTACAATAGGCTCCAACCTAGCACTAAAATGATCATTGATGCTGCGGCACAGGACGCCTTATTGGATAAGTCTCATGAGGAGGCCATTGATCTTCTGGAGCACATGGCTTCCAACACCCAGCAGTGGGGGTGATGAGAGGACCGTAATCACCTGGACCCCTGAGGTCAAGGCTACTAGTCACCTGGACTCCCACATAGAGAACTTGTGCAAGCAGGTGGCCTGTATTGAACAGCACCTGGACTCCCTCCCAGTAGCACCCAGCACCTCCTACCATCATGCTGAGGAGTACGTAGATCCGGGGTATATCCCCGTCGAGGGTCATTATGACGGTGCTGAGACATCCGAGACTGTTCAGTACGTCCAGGGAGAAGGACGGAACCAATGGCAGCATCCGGCTGCCAGGAATCACCCAGGTTTCTCATATGGAAATCCAAGCGGAGGGCTGCAACCTCCGCAGTTTCAGAGGCCACCACCTCTCCAGCAGCAGCAGCAGCAGCAGAGCCAGCAGTAAGGCGGCTTTAGGCCAGCTGGGCCCTACAGGTCACCGGGATACCAGTACAACCGGCCACCTCAGCAAAATTTTGCGCCGACTCCTCCAAAGTCAAATCTTGAATCTACGTTGGAAACTTTTATGAGCGGCCAAATTCGGTTCAACCAAGATACGTCGAACCAGTTTAAGAGTATCAACTCTTCACTCGACGAGCTGAGAGGGCAGATGTCCCAGTTGCTGAAAAACCAAGAGAGACTATCCTCCCAGCCGGAGACCAACCCCAGAGCTCAAGCAAACGCCGTGGTTTCAGTGACCACGCGAGGAGGACGGGTGACCGACCCGGTTATGGTCCCGGTACTTAGCAAAGAGAGGACCACCATTGAGGAAGTTGCTGATGACAATGCCAAAGTTAAGGCCACTGAAGGGCCTATCGCTATTGAAGAGAAGACGGACACACCTCCCATCATGCCTGCTACTACTCCACCTGCTGATGCAACTAAGGGCAGAGCCTCCAGGCCTCCTCCTCCGTATCCTCAAAGGCTCGCCCAAGCCAAGTTGGAGAAAAAGTACTCCAAGTTTATGGAGTTATTGAAGGGGATTCAGCTGAATATCCCATTCATTGATGCCATCACTGAGATCCCTGATTTATGCTAAATTTCTAAAGGATCTCATCACGGGGAAGCGAAGGCCGGAAGAAATCAAGTTGTTGGAGGATTCCACCTCCATTATCAAGAACCATCTCCCTCCAAAGCTGCTGGATCCGAGGAGCTTCACCGTGCCTTGCTCCATCAGAGGAATGCCAATCAGTAGAGTGCTAATAGATCTAGGGGCTAGCATCAGCCTGATGCCCATTTCTATCTTCAGAAGACTCCAGACAGAAAGCGAGCTGGAACCTACTAGCATGTCAATCCAGCTCGCCGATCACTCTATCACCTATCCAGTAGGGATAGTGAGGGATGTCATCCTCTAGATACCTCCAGGACTATGCATCCCAGTTGATTTTGTCATCATGGACATGCCAGAGGGAGGAAGCTCTCAGCTGATACTCTGTCGCCCCTTCATGGCGACGGCCGGGGTTCTTATAGACGTCCGATAAGGAACCCTCTCCCTCAATGTGGGAAATATTGAAGCTGAGTTCCGGCTGCAAAAGCCGATGAAGGAGCGAGCCCACGTGGAAGGGGCCAATTATCTGGAGCTTCTGGAGGAAGAGGCAATTGAAGACTTTTCTGTTGAAGGGGTCATGAAGGACCCGGTTAAAGCAAGCATAGACGACGACGACGACCCAACCTACAACAAAGCGGTTGCCGCGTACATCCAGGTTTTGGATGAGGAGTCTCAACGCCGCTCAACAAATCGTCAAGCATGGGAGGCCACATCTTACAAGGAGGAGAGTGTTGGAGTAAGCGGAAGTCAAACGCCGCCGAATTGCACCACCCCAAAGGATGATGCGCGACCATCGCGCGTGCCAAGCGAGAACTAATATATCATGGGGAGTCGAGCTCATGACTGAAAACGAGCGCTTATTGGGAGGAAACCCAATTCCGTAGATTTTGAAATTTCTTTCCCATTTTCTTATTTTTCTATTTTTATTTCGTGTTTTTAGGTATAAACGCAAAAATTATAAAAATTTTGACGGGTTTGTGTTTCGTGTAGGACGGAACATCGGGGGCATGCACATGGACATTGTAAACGGAAGAAAGCCGGAGGAAGATAACGAAGTTGAAGATTTGAGAAGGAAATGAAAGGGAAAGCAGGCAAAAGGAGCTACAGGAAACTCGGACCGAGCAGTTCCTCTGCTCGGTCGAGTCGAGCAGACACGGATACGACAGCTCGGCCCGAGCACATATATACTCGGTCGAGTTTTACAGGCTGAAGAATTTGATGAAAAACATCACTCTGCCAACCCGGGCAGAGCACTATTGACCCGGCCTGAGTAGGATATGACTCGCCCCGAGCACAGCCCTGCTCGGTCGAGTACTATAGGGAGCCTAATTTGGAGCAAAAACGTCACTCTGTTGACCCGGGCGGAGAATTACTGGCTCAGCCCGAGCATCGAAGACTCAGAGGGAGTATTTCTTTTAAAATTTTTACGTCAACCCGGTCCGAGCAGTACATCTACTCGGCCCGAGTCAAATCATTTTATTTTAAATTTTTCTACCCCGACCCGGCCGAGCAGCTAAGCTCTCGGGCTGAGTCGTTCTGGAATTTAAACAGCCCCCGTTCCTTTTCTTTTAATCCTGCGGTTTAAAATTTTTAACCCAAAACAAAATTTTTTTTCACCCCCCCGTAATTCCCTCCCGAGCTCCTCTCTCCTAACCTACTCGTTCAACCCCCCGCCACCGCCAGTCCCCCCCGGCTCCGCCGCCGGCTCCACTGCCTTCGCCGCCCCTCGCCGGTAAAACCCACCCCCTCTCTCCTTTCCTTCCCCCTTCTCTATTCCCCCGTCGCCTCCCTTTCTTTCCCCCCCACTCTGCCCTACGCTATGGTGGCTACCGTCGACGGCGCCACAGTCCACAACCCCCCATCGGAACCCCCCTCTCTCCTGCTCCCTCTCCCGTCGTCAAACCCCCATCAGAACCCCCCCATTGCCCAGCTAAGGCGATGGCGTCGTCGAAGTCTCCACCGCCGCCGACGGCGCCGATCACCACCCCTTCGATAAACCCCCCCACCTACCGCTCGCCTGACAAACCCCCCGTTACACCCCAAACGGCCAAATCCGCCCCTATCTCACCGATCACCCCGTCGGCGATTCACCTTCCCCGAGTCGTGCCCTAGAGCACGACTCGTTTCGTAAACCACCCCGAGTCGATCGACTCGATCCACCACATCCGCCTCGAGTCGATCGACTCGGTCTACGATCCACCCCGAGCCCCCTACCCCCTGAACCCAAAACCCGGGACGAGTAGCAGTCTGCTTGGCCCGAGCCACAGTGAATTCTAAATTTTCCAATTTCTATTCGATTTTCTGACGTTTTAATGGTTTCATTTGGTAGGTACTCTGTTCTTACAGCAGTAGCAGTTTCGTGGATCAGCTTGGTGAATCTTTCGCGCGTCCGCATCACCCGCATGCTTGGTACACTCTCTCCTTGCTCTATTTTTCGTACCATATTATTTTTCTGCTCACGTCACCATAGTCCGCACTCGCGGATCGACGACCCTTCCCATCCGTGGGAAGAGGCCGTCTTCTGGCCCATCCTCTTCACGACCGCAGTGGCGTGCACACACCACTTCCACTACCACACCCCCTGTCACATCCACCATCCCTGCCACTGTCACCACTACCGCCGCTACCATACCCTCCGCCAGTGCTCCTATTCCATCCGCTTCTATCCCCTCCACCACCTCTGTCGCATCGCTACCACACTCCTCACCCCCTAGTGATGACCCCACCGCGCATATCCCCACCCACGACATCACTTTCCATAATAGAGCACACAGCTCGCGCTATGCTAGGCTACACCAGCGCCGTCTTATCCCCACAGTTTACATTCACGTGCCAGCCCTTACGTCCCTGGGCATTCTCCAGGGCGTCCACCACCTTTACTAGGCGATCGGTTTCGACTGATTCCTAGGAGTGCAAGCCCCCACATACACCTGCCTAGCCCTAGATGGTCTTAGCTCCCTCAATTTCATCGATGCAGGTGACGGCATTACTTTTCGGCTCCTGGATCACGAGTACACGGTCACTTTTGCTATGATCCAGGACTACTTACACTTCCCTACCGTCCCTGACCATAGGGCAGCTTTTTCCCCTACCCACGACCTAGACGACTTTCACGCATGCACCTTTTGGCAGTGTATCCCTGGACTGCCCGAGTACCGCCCTAGTCGGGCGAAGGCATCGTGCATTGTGCACCCGTGCCTTCGCTACGCTCAGAGGCATCTAGCGTGCACACTATTTTGCAGACCTGAGGTCGGGACTATGTCCCTCCCTGAGCTTACCCATCTTTGGGGTATGACCCGACCTCGTAGACTCCACCTGGATGGCTCCATGCGACCATTCATGCTTTCTGACGCAGCTTCCTGGTTGTGTCAGAGACTCTACCAGACAGCCACCTCTTACCATGCCACGGATATTTGCTGCGGTGGTTTCTTTACCATCTTCGCTAGGATGCTAGGTATCCCCCTCCCCGATGACTTGCACCACCCTCATGGCCCGACATGCCTTACCACTGGCATGCTCGAGCACATGCAGATTCTCCGCCCTTACGGTGCTCATCACTGGCGCGACCTTGTCGGCACCGGCCATGACACCCATATGATCCTTCCTGCCCCTCACCTGACGCATATTCCTGTAGTCCAGCTAGACTGGATTATTCCTCAGGATTTCCCACTCCCCCCATTCACGACCTTGAGCCCCCTGGGGCGTCGGTCAAGGCTGCCGCCGATGACCCCGCCCCCACTCCTCTGATTTCGAGCTACTCGATATAGCCGCCCTTGTTGCCGGTCCCCCTGTTCCTCCCGCTCACACATCTTCAGGAGTCGCCACCACCACCCCTGTTTCCTCAGTTTCTATGGCCGTTGAGTCATCGGGCACTGTCCTCACTTCCTGCCCTGACAGTCATTCACTTCAGCTGCTGTCTCTATGCATGAGGGCACAGATCTCCCTTTTTCTGACGACGTGGTAGATTTAGATGCTCCCTCCCTCGACACTGTCCCCACTCTCCCAACTCTTTCAGAGCTTATGGCTTCTGCTCCACTGCTTGGCACCACCTCCTCCTCACCGTCGGTCGTTTTCACGGAGTCTGTCGCGAGGACTGTCCACACTTCTGTGTCAACGACAGCTCCAGATTTTCTCACTAGCTCACCCTCTATTGAATATGGACGACATGTATACACCCATGAGGGGATGTATGAGGGCCTATGGACCTCAGATGTCGCGTACATGAAAGCATGTGCGAAGGGAACCTTTTCATGTATGAAAAGGACCACTCGATAAGTGGTAAAATGCACTTTATAAGTGCATAAAGGCACTTGATAAGTACATAAGGAAGAGGATAAGGAAATGTGTTAATATAGGCTAATAAGCTTATATTTAGTTATTTCCTACAATAACTACCCCTTAGGCCTATAAATAGGACCCAAGGGTAAGGCTTTTAAGGCTAATCCTTCATGCCATAAGTTTGCATAAGGCAACCTTCTTTCCTCTTCTCCCTTCCATTAAGTTCTTCTTCCAAATAGAGATTTAGACGGTGAAACATTGCTTTGATCCTCTGTGACGAAGTACCGACCGTTATGGCGAATCCAAGGGCGAAGTTCAGAGATTATAGCGAAGCATACGCTAACGTAAGTCTCCTCTCTTTCGATCCTCTATCATCACATGATAGGATCCTACATTGGTATCAGAGCCACACGGGTTCGCTCCGGTCTCACCGATGAATGACGCGTTGTCTCTTTCACGAATGAGTTTCCTTCCATTATGGATATGGTAGGAGCGCATCGTGACGGATAGAACACAAAAGTTGTTCTTTTCACGTTAGGGTCTTTTGCCATTACGGATATGGCAGGAACTCTCCGTGACGGGAAGAACTGACCGTTCATCTCGCCAAACTCGCACTCCTCATGGATGCTGAGTCTCCATTCAATAGGGAATGTGAACTCTCTTCATGTAGAGTGTGAAGTTTGCGGCCTTGAAAGTGTGTTATTTTTTTTGGCACAAGGCCATTAAAGCATAACCACTTTCTCGATGAACAGGTGTCTCATCGGAGAAGATGGTGGTTCCAAAACTTCTCATCGGAGAAGATGAACACGTATCTCTTTGGTGCATGATGCACCCCCTCCCCATTGGGGAAGGGGTTGGCTTCGGCCTATGACAATCAAGACCACCCCCCATAGGGGGGGTGCGGCCGGACTCCAAGGAGGCCGGCCGGCCGGCCAGGGCCTCAGCCAGGCCGAGGCACCCTGGCCGGCCCTGGCCTCGGCCAGGGCAGAGGCCCTGGTCGAGGGGCCAGGGCCCTGGTCGGCCGTGGCCTCTGCCAGGGCAGAGGCCCTGGCCAAGGGGCCAGGGCCCTGGCCAGGCCGGCCCTGGCCTTTGGCCAGGGCCTGGCCGGAGGATCCCTGGCCTTCTGCCTGGGCCAGTCCTGGTCGGCCCTGGCCGAGACCAGGGGAGCCCTGGCTGAGGCCAGGGCCAGGCCAGCCCCGGCCCTGGACGAGGCCAGGGCCAGGCAGAGGAGCCCTACGTTACCGGCGGCCTCGGCCCCGGCTACCTGCATGTCCGGCCCCTACGGTGCCGACAGCTGTTGCCTATGGCAAAGCCCCTACAGGGGGGAGGGCCTGGATCCCTACAGGGGGAGAATCTGGCCTTGGCACGGCCACGGCTCGACCTCGGCAATGGCCGGGGCAGGCCACTACCTCCCGCTGCAAAATACGTTTGCAAAATACATTTTCAAATTACGTTTTTTTTTCAAAAACACTTTTTTCCGCTGCAAGTACGATAAGAGTACTATTGTTTGATAAGTGATGGGGAAATATTGAAAGTTGTTCTAGATGGTGATTGGAATCGTAATGACCTTTCCGATTCTAGAGCAACATCTTCAATATTTTTCGAAAGTAACTTATCAAATATAAAATTTTATGCAATGTTTTTGATCGAATTTTTTCTTATGTCTTTTGCAGCATTTTAAAACTAAAATGTCCTCCGCTACTAAGAACATCGTCGCTGAGTTAAACAAAGGTGAAAAACTCAACGGCGATAATTACAAACTATGGTCCATGAAGATACAATATGGATAGATATAAAGCTCACCTTGTCGCGAAATTACAAATGGATGGAAGCGATGAAGGAGGAATTAGAATCCATGAAAATTAACCGAGTCTGGGACTTGGTTGACTTACCCAAAGGACGTAGAGCTATTGGGAACAAATGAGTTCTTAAGATCAAGCATAAGGCTGATGGTTCTATAGATAGATATAAAGCTCACCTTGTCGCGAAAGGTTTTACGCAACAGGAAGGGATAGACTACGAAGAGACCTTCTCACCTGTTGTTCGTTTTACCTCGATTCGCTTGATTCTGGCTTTGGTAGCTTGCTTAGACCTCGAATTACATCAAATGGATGTAAAGACTACCTTTCTCAATGGAGAATTGGACGAGGAGATCTATATGGAACAACCAACAAGGTTTGTAAAAGAAGGAAACGAACATAAGGTTTGTAAACTTCGTAAGTCTATATATGGTCTTAAACAATCCTCGAGGCAATGGTATATACGATTTCAAGAAGTTGTCTTATCAAATGGTTTTACCATGCTTGATGAAGATAACTGTGTATATATCAAGAGGATCAAAAGCAAGTATGTTATTATGTCTCTATATGTAGATGACATTTTAATAGCCGGAAATGACAAGGGCTTTGTGATGGATATCAAGGCTTGGCTTTCATCAGTATTTGAGATGAAAGACATGGAAGAAGCCGCATATATCCTTGGAGTTAAGATTTCAAGGAATCGTTCGAAGAAACTTCTTTCTCTTTCACAAGAGACTTATATAAAGAAGGTTCTAAACGTTTTAATATGCAGGACTGTAAGTCCATTGATACTCATATAAGCAAATGTGATAATTTATGTCTGAAAATGTGTCCAAAGAACCAAAAAGAAAAGGAAATTATGGAAAAAGTTCCATATTCTAGTGCAGTTGGTAGTCTTATGTACGCTATGATGTGTACAAGACCGGACATCTGTTTTGCCGTTGGAATGGTAAGTCGTTACCAATCCAATCCAGGGCAAGCACACTGGAAAGCGGTTAAGAGGATAATGCGGTATCTTAAAGGGACTGTGGGCTATGCTTTATGCTATCAAGGAAATGCCTTGAGGCTCGAAGGCTACACTGATGCTGATTGGGCAGGTGATCTCGATGAGCGACGATCGACCTCAGGACATGTTTTTCTACTCGGATCTTGTGCAATATCCTGGAGTAGCAAGAAGCAATCCTGCATCGCACTTTCAACTATGGAAACCAAATTTGTAGCATTTAGCATGGCGGTCCAAGAAGCTGTTTGTCTTAGGAAGTTCTTAGACAAGCTAATTGATGCAAGTGACTCAGGTGCTGTACCAATATACAGTGGCAGTCAAGCATCTATAGCCTATGTCAAAGATCCAAAATTCCATTGTAAGACCAAACACATTGATATCCGCTACAAATTTGCAAAAGACTATGATAAGAAAAAGAAGGTAGACATTAGGTACATATCTACGCATGAGATGATAGCGGATCCGCTTACGAAGGCGATCCCCAGAGATGTGTTTTACAAACACTTATCATCTCAAGGATTGCGTAAGAGCTGAGTTGTATCAATGTATTCCCATGTCTATGAAAGATCAAATTTAATAAAAGAATAAGTTCTTTTCGACATTGCATATGAGTTTTTTGAAAATGTTTGTGTACATTTCTTTTAATCTCAGCTATATTTTCTAGTATGTCAGACAGATTGAGGTTGGCTCTCTCACATGAGCAACCTCCTTTATTCTATCAGATGGATGATTTAGAGTCATGACTTAAACAAAATGGTCGTATGAAAGATCTGCATCATATGGATGCTTACGAAAGATCTAAGAGGATTTTTTGAAATCTTATCTGTCTTATGTGGGATGTGGGTCCAGGAAATTAATGAGTAATAAAAGGGACTCAAAGTCAGACATTGTGGTGTCTGATCATCATCCTTACAACATCATTAAGACATACGCTCCCTGGGAAAGGAGTGATGTTGTAATACGTATTCATACTACGTATGCATTTGACCATTGGGTTAGAATAGTAATTATGTTTACTATTATGTGAGACCCAAAGACCACATGGGTCTTAAAACTTCTTACCCTTATGGACTCTAATTGGTTCCTTTAGATTTGACTAGGTTATCGCTGTCTTAGCATGTTGCTTATGGACTATGGTCAATTCAGTCTGACGGGGCATGTTAGAAAAGCGAGTCAAGTCAAGATCGAAAGGATCGCAAGAAGGGGAAGATTAATTTCATATTCACATTTGGACTTTAGAGATTCAAAGCTGGCCAGCCTATTGTAATCCAGATGGGATTCAATTGTTGAATATAAAGTAAAAAGAAATGTGAAGAAATAATCTAGGGTAAAACATGCGTTGATCTACTCAACTTTGCACCCCAAGGAGTGTTGTGTATCTCTAACAAGTGCACAACAGCGGACTCTATGCGCATGACGGTCACACGGTCTATTTCTCAGTATGATAAACAGAAGAACTAAAGGAAAAGATGTTTCCTTACAATCCCCTCAAGTGTGAGTGGGAGATGTTGGATATGGACGACATGTATAAACCCATGAGGGGATGTATGAGGGTCTATGGACCTCAGATGTCGCGTACATGAAAGCATGTGCGAAGGGAACCTTTTCATGTATGAAAAGGACCACTCGATAAGTGGTAAAAGGCACTTTATAAGTGCATACAGGCACTTGATAAGTGCATAAGGAAGAGGATAAGGAAATGTGTTAATATAGGCTAATAAGCTTATATTTAGTTATTTCCTACAATAACTACCCCTTAGGCCTATAAATAGGACCCAAGGGTAAGGCTTTTAAGGCTAATCCTTCATGCCATAAGTTTGCATAAGGCAACCTTCTTTCCTCTTCTCCCTTCCATTAAGTTCTTCTTCCAAATAGAGATTTAGACGGTGAAATGCTTCTTTGATCCTCTGTGACGAAGTATCGACCGTTGTGGCGAATCCAAGGGCGAAGTTCAGAGATTATAGCGAAGCACACGCTAACATAAGTCTCCTCTCTTTCGATCCTCTATCATCGCATGATGGGATCCTACACCCTCGCCCACATTCCACGCTCGGCCCGGTATCTCGGTTGCATCGGGCCGCTTATCACGAGTTGTGACCTACCGACATGCCACCCATGCCCACCCCGAGCCCCGATCCTCAAACTCTCGCTTGACTGCCCTCGAGGAGTTGACCTGCCACGTACAGTGGGATTTCGATGACTTTCGCCACGAGTCTAGGACACACAGATCTTGGATAGAGTCGGATCTCACATCCATTCTCGACCTGTTGAGACACCGTAGCCTGCCTACGGTGATACTTGCTCACCCTCCCCCGCCTAGGCCATCTGCTGTGGCTGACTCTGCACAGCTCAGTTCCTCACTTCCGCAGGCTTCTGCAGAGCCTGCTTCTACCACATTTGAGCTGTCAGCCACAGTCGACCCTCTCACTGCTATGGTCCTATACACTGCTGGTCCTTCCTCCTCCACCATAGACCTTATAGAGAGCCCTCCCCACGTGTCCCATTCTGACCTGCCACCACCCACCGCCCCGGGTCCACAGCAGAGGGACCCATCACCACCCCCAGAGGGTGGTGCCTCTGCTTGATATAGTCCTATCCAGTTTTTTCCTCCCCCCATATTATTTGTGCCCATCTGTCTTTGCGGGGCCCTGCTTTACCATAGCTTGGGGGAAGACCCGCACATGCATCATTCCATACTGCATTGCATCATGTCACATTTTTATTTTTATTTCTTTTTTTCCTTTATTCACAGAGCTTTAATCTTATTTTCCCGCCCATTCCACCCCTTTAGCATCATCTCCCCGCTGACGAGCTTTTTCTTAGTAGTGAGGACACTGCTATGTTTAGCTTGGGGGATGAGCGCTCCCGCTTTATTTTTATTTTTATTTTTATTTTCGCATTTCCTCCCTTATTTTCAGTTTTTATTTCACTTTTTCGCCACTTTACTGCCCCATTTTATTTTTCTCATTTTGCATCATATCTTCTGTTTTTCCTCATGCATGCATCTTCTTTTTATCTATTTCCACTTTTTCTCGGTTTCTCTTTATTTCTGCTGAGGATGGTCTGAATGATGATATCTCTCTCGGCTTTATTAGTTTTTAGCGATGCTTGTCTCTTTGGCATGCTATTAGGATTAATTTCAGCTTTATCGTCTATATGCATGTATTTCTTTTGATGATCTGTCTGATTTAATACCTGATATGAATTGAAGTCAGTTGCATGAATTAGTATCTAGTATGACTTATGTTGGGAAACACACCCAGGTTCACGCATCACTGAACACTTGGAGCACCTGTTTTTACTATCTTATTCACTTCTGTTTGCATGCCTGTTGACATTGTGATTCTTACCGCATGCTATTTTCAGTATTCATTTAGAGAAGTGAAATACACATGCTATATATGAGTTTAGTTAGAGTTTTATTTTATCGAACTGATGTGCACCCTCTTATGAGTGAACCGAGTGTCCCATTATCTTCCTTCCCCACATATCTATTTTTTTCTCTACATTTAGTTGGTTACACCCGGGATATCATCTACATAATTGCTAACAAGTGAAACAAGACTCTGCAGGCGTGCATAAGCAGCATATAGCTACTTTATTGCATCTCACTTCCCATGTATAAAAATAAAAGGTATAGCTTCTTAATTGTTCAAAAAAAAGGAGAAGAGAAAAGAAAAGAAAAGAAAGAAAAAGAAGAAGAAAAGAAAAAGAAAAAAAAAATGAATAAATATCGTTTTGTGTTATTTCACTAAGAAGCTATATCTCGTTCTGGGAAGAAAATAAAATTCCATATCATTTTCATTGATGCGATGCCTCAAGCTAAGCTTGGGGGAGTAAACCAACTGATCATATGAGTGAGATTGACATTAGAGTGGAGACGGTGCACGTCGGGGAGATTTAATAAAACCCAGACTTTATGAAGTACTTTAGTTTTGGGGATCTTTCACGTATCAATTTGAATATCTGAATGGCATGATCTTTCAATTCTCTATTGCATGTTGCGTGAATATTTTGTGCTCCTTGTGTATCTATGATTCAAAGGGCGTTGTCAACTATTTTATACTAGACTCTAGGGATTGTATGAGATTGATAGGATTTGATGGTGTTATTTCAGTAGATCCCTATTCTTTGCCTGCATTGCATGACATATGATATATAAAGCTTGAAATCACCAATAGCATGCATGTTTAGCACTCAGAGCATCGTGATAAAATTTTTAGGCCCGAGATCTGACCGACCATCCTTAGCATTTCCCTCTTATTTCTCTCTTTTTGTTTTTCACTTCCTTTGGTTACATTTGCTTATTTTTATTTTGTTTTCCTCCCGGCGTACCGATTATTCGTCTTCCTCGAGGACGAGTAAGAGGTAAGCTTGGGGGATTTTAATGTGTTCATATTTTACATCATTTTCGTATCATATTTCCATCGCATTGCATGTCATCACCGCGTCCAAATCCCACTTTTTACTGCGATTTTGGTATTTTTGACGATATTTCGAGTTTCGTAGTATATTTTGAGTTTTCAGGGATTTTGGAGCGATTTGGACCCCCGCCTGGGTATGGACACATCCGACATGCTCATGAGCTTATTGGCAGGGCTCTGGAGGAGTTCGTCGTGCTCTCAGAGCTGTTGGAGGAGAGAAGGAAGAGAAGAAAGAGAGAGAGAGAGCAGAGAGAAAGAGGCCACTGCTGCTGCATCATATCACTTTCCCAGAAAATGCTCGGCCCGAGCAGCTTGCGACTCGGGCCGAGCCATGACATGTTGAGAAGCAGCGGATACGGCGGACTCGAGCCGAGTAGCTCAGCTGCTCGGCTGATGACACGCCCCGAGCACACCCCGAGCAGTCGACCGAGTCACCCATTCTTAGCCCGAGTAACATGCGACACAGGCCGAACCACTGGCCGAGCAGCTCCGAGGGCTGAGTCACATACTCAGTCAGCACTTCCTGGGGCATTTTTGGAAGATTTTTTGGACGCGCGATGTGCGCAATTTTGGGCAGCTGAAGCACGCGACTGCGGGCTCAGCGAAGGGGATCTAATTTTCTAAGTTTTGTTTTGAGATTTGGGGAGCGGAGCTTTGAGCGAATTTTTGTAGGAATCATTTTTGGATTAATTTTTGTAGCAAACTTTGGATCGTTAATTGAAGATTTGTGCCTTTTGTTCTTCTTTGGATTCATTCTTCGTTCGTTCTCGTTGTAAGTAATTTTTAGCCCAAAATTCTTTTATTGCAAAAAATGTTTTCCTACGCGAAATCTATATTTTTGTGCGTTCCGATCACCATAAGTGAGTAGATCCTCTCTAGGGCCGACGGGTGAACCCTAGGATTTTAAGGGAAAATGTAGATCTGGATCCTTACATCGAATTGGGGATCTAGGGTTGTATTTCGATAGATCCTACCGAATCCGTAGATAACCCGTACTGAGATCATGCCCACGGTCTGTGGAATTGATGTTCTTAAGGGGGTATCTAGGGATTCGAATAGGGAAATCGGTGGATCCAATCAAGGCACGTGACCAGGCCCGGTCACGCCTTGAGGGAATCCATCGACGAACTATATCGCTACGTCGATGGCTACCGCCATTGCATCGACGAGAGCCATCGAAATACCCCGCAATTCTAACCCACGAGAGTGGTACGAATTGGGGAATTAATTCCCTAGCCCTAATGCGATGTGAGAAACCTATTCAACATCAACCCCAACGATCGTAGCAGCGACCCCTAAAGCCCTAGTTCCTTTTATTATATTACACAACAACAATCATCAACCCAAACCTTTCCATCCGACCGCTACGACACTTCTAGATTTAGAAATAGATTGAGATTACCACGGACACTATCACCATCCTTGTGGAATTCGACTATCTTATATACTATAACTCGACACCGTCCGCTTGCGGATTGAACCCGAAGTCGTAGCCTCGGAGCCATATCACGCCTGGCGATCGTGACACCGCCAGGTGGATCCTAGGTGTAGATTGCGGGCACGTCAGATACTAGGAGGACAAGCTGCAGGATCAGAGTGATCCATTAGACCCGGATTCAACTGATCCTGAAGTCCTTCCTACCGTGGACTAGTTGCTGATTTTCACCGCTGCTGTTATTTCTTTTCACCGCTGCTGTTTGTAGGGTGTGTACCCATTTTTATTTGGTATCGCTATCGTTGTAGGCCATGCTGTGGGCCCTTTTTATTGTATAATCTATCTGGATGTTGGCTTTTATTTTCATAGTATCTCTGTTGCCCCGAATTGCATACAAGATCATGCAAAAGGTGTTATTCACACATACGCTTATTGGGTTCGAGCTTCACCGCTCCAGCCCATGCAGACCCGCTCGCGTCCTCGCTCCCAAGTATAATGGGAAGCGGGGCGTGATAGGTTTTTGTGGTGGCCCATGCAGGTCTTGCATTTAGCGAAACTTCAGGACAATGGAAATACTATCAATGGCCAAAAACATCTAGATTTATCTCGTACACAAATTTAACCAGGTTTCTTGTCTCAGCATGGCAGGAGGACACAACACCAGGAATGGGAATGGGAATGGTAATGCAGCGAACAGAGGTGCCGATGTTAATGAACTCCTCGGAGTCATAAGGGGGATGTTGGAGGTCCAGCATCAGCTGATTCAGCAGGGACATCAACCTACTCAGATTGCACCGCCACCGCCCCCTCGAGCTGAACCAGGAGTTAGAAAGTTCCATGAGTTGCAACCTAGGAGCTTCTCTGGAAGAGAAGGGCCTCTAGGAGCTGATGAATGGGTTCAAGGGACTGAAGATAAACTGAGTGCTGCACGTATCCCTCAGGCTGGATGGGTTGATGTAGCGAAACTACAGCTGATTGACAATGCTAGGAGCCGGTGGCAACTGGAAGAGAAACTTCTGGTCAGACCAATCTCTTGGGGTATGTTTAGGGAAAGGTTAGATGCTAAATACTTTTCCAAAGCAGCCAAAAGAGAGCTTCAGCATCGTTTCACTAATCTGGTCCAAGGAGATAGGACCGTGGACGAGTATAAGGCTGAGTTTGCTATGCTTAGCCGTTTTGCACCTCACATGGTTGAAGACCCTGACGACTGTGCCTTTCAGTTTTGCAAAGGTCTGAATCCCAAGGTCTAAGCCTCGATGACCTCGGCGAGACTGACGACACTTCAGGACATTTTGGATTTTGCACGTGAGCATGAGATTGTGGTGAGATTCCCTGTGGGACCTTCAGCTGGAGGAGGCAAGCGTCCCTTGGAGCCGCCTAGGATGGTGCCCAGAGGAAACTTCCGACCTCCGTAAACCACACCGTTCAAGAGGCCATCTGCTCCTACCGATCGACCGCAGCTGACTTGCTACTTCTTTGGCAAGACTGGACACCAGAAGAAGGATTGCAGGAGGATGTTGAACCAGTGTCTGATTTGCGGATCACCTACACATGTTGCGAGAGACTGCCCTCACGGCAAGGACCGTCGAATGCCTACTGGAGTACCTGGACCTATTCAGCAAGCAGTGTCTGCACCAGTTCAGCGAGGAGCACCCGGGCCTACACAGCATGGACCGCCTCTGATTCCTCAAAACCAGACCTATCAGTAGGCCAATCAGCTGAAGCGCCAGGCATACACGATGATAGCTGCGGAAGCTGAGACTGAGGATGAAGTGATCACATGTAACCTTTATACCTAGTATTTATCATTTCTCATATATTCATGCTTGTTAGTTAGGTTTCCTTGCTAAGTTTATTATCTTTATCTTAGTTGTCGTCTTAGTGGCCTCCCACCCGGCTCTGACTTTATTTGATTCCGGAGCTTCCATGTGTGTTATATCCCAGAAGTTTGTAGTTAAGCACTCGATCCCTACCTACCCACTTCCCAAGAGGTGGAATATCACAACCGGAAGTGACGTAGTAAGTGTTACATTGGGATGCAAATCATGCCCCTTAGTGATTTGCGGACATGAACTTTATACAGACTTCATGGTCTTGGACACACCCAACTTTGATGCTATTCTCGGTATGGACTGGTTAGGGACTTTCTATGCTACTATCGACTGTCATAAGAAGAAAGTATTATTCAAAATTCCCGACCATCCGGTGCTCGAATTCATCAGTGATAGTCATTCGCACGAGCCTATCAGATTTCGGGCTCAACCGAACGCAGCGATCCTCGCATCTATGCAAGTCGAACCGGAGAAGCCTGTAGTGGTTCGAGACTTTGAAGATGTATTTCCAGAAGACATTTCTGGACTACCGCCTGACCGAGCTTTGGAGTTCAGTATCGACCTGATGCCGAATACTCAGCCAATCTCGAAGGCACCTTACCGTATGGCTCCAGCAGAACTTGAAGAGCTACGAAAGCAGTTGGAAGATCTGTTGCAGAAAGGATTCATTCATCCCAGCGTATCTCCCTAGGGTGCATCTGTACTACTAGTCAAGATGAAGGACGGATCGAGAAGGATGTGTGTGGATTATCGGAAGCTGAACAATGTCACTTGTGAAGAATAAGTACATGTTACCTCGCATAGATGATATCTTCGATCAACTCTGTGGATTACGAGTTTTCTCGAAGCTGGGCCTCAGGAGTGGATACCATCAGGTGAAGGTCAAGAATGAGGATATCTACAAGACAGCCTTTCGGACCAAGTATGGACATTACGAGTTCGTTGTCATGCCATTTGGTGTGACCAACGCTCCAGCAGTATTCATGAATCTCATGAATATGATATTCTACGATTATCTGGATAAATTCGTAGTAATATTCATTGATGACATATTGGTCTATTCGAGGAGCGAGAAAGAACATGATGAGCATCTGCGGATGGTTTTGGAGACGCATCGCCATCATCAGTTGTATGCCAAGTACATCAAGTGCGCGTTCTGGTTGGACCGGATTGCATTTCTTGGACATGTGGTATCAGGTGAAGGTATCTCGGTCAATCCAGAGAAGGTTACATCAGTCAGAAATTGGCATACTCCTCGGTCAGCATTAGACATCTGGAGTTTCCTAGGATTGGCGGGCTACTACTGTCGATTCATTCAGGATTTCTCGAGGATAGCAGAGCCCATGACTCGACTAACGAGGAAGGACGTCAAGTATGTTTGGTCAGACACTTACGAGTAGGCGTTCGAGACTTTGAATGCAAGGCTGACATCTGCACCAGTTCTGGCTATTCCAGATAGAACTGGAGGATTTGAGATCTTTTGTGATGCCTCGGGCAAAGGTCTTGGATGTGTTCTGCATCAGCACGGTCATGTAGTCGCATATGCTTCTCAGCAGGGATGGTTCACGAGAAGAATTACCTGAGTTATGACTTGGAGTTAGCTGCGATCATCTTCGCTTTGAAGATTTAGAGACATTTCTTACTGAGTGAGAAAGTGAAGTTTTTCACTGATCATAAAAGTTTGAAATATATTTTCACTCAGAAGGAGTTGAATATGAGACATCGTAGGTGGTTAGAGCTTATGGCTGATTACGACATCCACCTCCTGTATCATCCAGGGAAGGTTAATATTGTACCTGACGCTTTAAGCAGACTTCCAGTTGTTATGACTCTTACAGTTCAGTGGAGGTTACAACATAATCTGCGTGAGATGAGCTCAGAGGTTGTGTTACCTGGAGTCACATCATCATTGATGAATATACAGATTCAGTCGATGATAGTGGATCGGATCAAAGCTACACAGTCTGGAGATGCTAAACTGTAGAGGATCCGAGAGCAAGTTGAAGCTGGACTTCAGACGGACTTTATCATTCATGCAGATGGTTCCTTGAGATACGGCATTAGGATCTGCGTACCTTCGGGTGATATCAGAGATGAGCTGATGAATGAAGCTCATAGCTCTCCCTATTCCATTCATCATGGCTGTACCAAGATGTACAAGGATCTCCGTCTGAATTTTTTGTGGCATGGTATGAAGAGGAGTGTAGCTCGTAGCGTCGCCAAATGTCTTGTGTGTCAGCAAGTGAAGGCTGAACACATCGTATTGTCGGATTGCTTAAAACCCTGCCGATTCCAAAGTGGAAGTGGCAGCACATCACCATGGACTTCGTGATTGGACTACCT
Source organism: Scilla litardierei (assembly GCA_030789695.1). Taxonomy (NCBI): domain Eukaryota; kingdom Viridiplantae; phylum Streptophyta; class Magnoliopsida; order Asparagales; family Asparagaceae; genus Scilla; species Scilla litardierei. Next base: position 73,074,043 of record CM061136.1, read on the forward strand.
CAGAGCACCAAGCAAAATGACACGATTTGGGTTATCGTTGACCGATTAACCAAGTTTGCACATTTCATACCTTTCCGAGTAGGACAAGCTACGGAGATACTTAGAAAGAAGTATGTGGAGGTAATTATCTTTCTTATACCTTTATAACTTCTTTCTAGTATACGTCGTGATGTGATCGATAATCGTGCAGGACATTGTACGATTACATGGAGTTCCTGTAAGTATCGTCTCTGACCGAGACACGAGATTCACGTCTCAATTCTGGAAGAGTTTGCAGACGAATCTGGGTACCAGTCTGAGTTTCAGTATTGCGTATCACCCACAGACTGATGGACAGTCGGAGCGTACTATCCAGATATTGGGGGACATGTTGAGAGCTTGCATGTTGGATCCCAAGGGTTCGTGGGAGGATCATCTGCACCTGGTGGGGTTATCCTACAACAACACCTATCAGGCGAGCATTGGCATGGCGCCAGTTGCTGCTCTCTACGGAAGGAAATGTCGATCGCCACTGAGTTGGGACGACATTGGTGATAGAGAGTTTCTGGGGCCAGAGATGATAGTCGAAGCGGTTGACGTTGTGCGAGATATCAGAGACAAGCTTCGGATCGCTCAGGACTGTTATAAGCATTGGGCGGATGCTAAACGGCCTCCTCTAGAGTTCAGTCGGAAGATCATGTGTTCCTGAAGATCTCCCCTAATCAAGGAGTGATCCTCTTTGGAAAGCGAGGCAAGCTTAGTCCAAGATACATTGGACCCTTCGATGTGCTAGAGCGAGTTGGAGAGGTAGCTTATCGCTTAGCACTACCACCATCCTTAGAGGGAGTTCATGACGTCTTTCATGTGTCCCAGCTGCGTCATTACATCAGCGACCCTTCACACGCTGTGGATTACTCAGAGATCACAGTTCGACCGTACCTGACTTATGAGCAACAGCCGGTACAGATCTTAGACCGATGTTAGAAGGCGCTCAGGAACACGGTCGTCGATCTAGTGAGAGTGATGTGGCGTCACGACTCGCCTGGAGAGTCCACCTGGGAGCGGAAAGATGAAATGCGCGTGCCTCCAGCGCCACCAACCAGCCAACCACAGCCCCCATGCCACCTGCAGACTGCCGGCCCAGCCTCCCAGTCGCCGAGAGTGCCACCGAACACTGCTGCTGCCGCACGCCACCTGCAACCGTCGGGAGCTGCGCCTGTGCCACCGATCTCCGCCTGTGCCACTGCCCTGTGCCGCCGGCAACCCCAGCTCCCCTTGCGTGAGTCCCCCTGTCCCCGTGCGTGGCTTCCCCCACCTGCTGCAAACACAAATGAAAGAAAAAAATAAAGAAAGAAAAGAAAGACATGAGACAGAGAGATAAAGAGAGAGTGTTAAAGAGTTAGGGTTAGATATTATTATATGTGTAAGAGGGGTATTATTATAGGTGTAGTAGGTGTACTATTAAAAGTAATATTAACCTTATCATTAGCTTATAAGTAAAGTTAGTAAGTTGTTAGTATTAGATTAATATTAACTTGTTAGTGTTAATTTCAGCATGTTAGTAGTTGTAAACAATATTAGGATAATAATGTTAGAATAAAATAAGGCTTATCATGTTAGTATAAGATGTTATAATACAATATAAATATCATCCTAAATAAAGAACCCAATAAAATCAGACGAACCTAATTCATGGATATTTTGATATTGTGATTATCTTGCGACGAACCTAATTCAGTGATGTGTTTAACCGAAATAGAGAACCAGACGTACTATACCATAGTGCCCGTCAAGACGAACCCAATGACACCAAAATCGCTAAAATCAGGCAAGTGTACAAATTATAGTGAATTTTTGAAGTTAGATGTTCATTTGGTCTTTTGCATGTAAAGTTGTATAACTTAAAATCTACATGTGAAATGACGCATGAAATTACTACCATGACGTTCTCGACTAAAAATGTGACCCAACGACATATAACTTGGTATACCTTAGTTTAGAACAATAGCAAAGAAAGTTAGTTTCCGTGACATGTTCGTTAAATTCTTATATTCAGCACTTTTGTTAAACTATTGTAAATGTTGTTCAACACTCTTGCAATCATGGAAAATGTTGTATAAAAATAAATGTTGATATTTAATGAAGCAGATACGTCGCGTCCCTTCCTAACGTTGCTCGGACAACCAAAAATGTTCCAGTCAGGCAAGCGTGAAGTTTATTATATGCTTTTTCGTGCTACCTTCTAAAATTTAAATATTGACATCTTGTACACTAAATTGCTGACACATTGACACTAAAACGCACTATGTGAAAAAATAAACTTGAACTTGAACTCGTGTGCGTGTGTGTGGACACCGTTAAGAAAATGAACATCTTGGCTATAACATGGACTAGACAGACATGAAACAGATAACTAGAATAAACATGATTGCCGGTTTGGAAACTCACAGATTAATACATACCGTTGGCTCATAGACATGCATGCCGTTGGCTCATAGTTGGCTATTCTCGTCGGTCACATGTGATTAGTCTGGCTCGTGTTCCCGTAGGGTCACATATGACTAGTCTGGCTAGTGTTCCGGTATATGACGGTTTAGCATCCTGGCTCATGGTGCAGGAAGTACACGTGGGTGGGGTTGGGTTCCCGGGCACTAGCCGGTAGTAAACGGATTGCCTTCGAGGGCACTTGAAGGTGGATTCACTTACTAACCGTCTAACGCCGGGGGCCTTAGTCACGGACTTGCACACACAGTTAAATAATTGGAAAAGAAAGTTAACTTACAAAACTGCTGTTACATTATTTAACTGCCATGTTTCATTTTCATAATAGAAATGCATGCTAGTGTAAATTCTTATAACTGCTTTAAATTGCCTTATATAACCTGTTATATATCTTGCCAAGGGTTCTCTTCTAACCATGTCTTGCAGGACCCTTACTGACATACATTCTATGTTATTTGAATGTATGTCAGGTTATGCGACAGGATACAAGGAGGACGAGCTACTGGATAAGAGTGATCGATTAGACCAGGATTCTGCTGATCCTGAAGTCCTTCCTACAGTGGACTAGTTGCTGATTTTCACCGTTGGTGTTATTTCTTTTCACCGCTGTTGTTGTAGGGTGTGTGCCCATTTTTATCTGGTATCGCTATCGTTGTAGGCCATGCTTGGGGCCCTTTTTATTGTGTACTCTATCTGGATGTTGGCTTTTATTTTCATTGTATCTCTGTTGCCCTGAATTGCGAAAGGTGTTATTCACAGACGTTTATTAGGTTCGAGCTTCACCGCTCCAGCCCATGCGGACCTGCTCGCGTCCTCGCTCCTAAGTATAATGGGAAGCGTGGCGTGACAGTTGACCATGGCAATGGATTTTGTATTGAATTCGTGAGTGAATTCTTATTGTTTTTCCATAGAAATCAATGGCGATGCACCATTGATGTCGTAGGAGCCAAGATTTCGGTCATTTGATGCCCGGAGTGGCTGATTGCCGGACTGCCAGAAATAGTAAAATGCTTCATCCGTGCTATCCCAACCGAAATCTCATAGGAAGTCATAGAAATTACATCCTCTTCACTTATAAACAATGGACGCTCCTCATTTTGGCACCATATTCACTCAAACTGCCTACGAAATTCGTGCGAGTCCCAGAAATAGTTAACAGTGTAATTGCTTGTGTATTGAATCTGTGAGTGGATTCTTATTGTTTTCATAAGGAAAGCGAATGTGACACAAGGAAAGCAAATGTGACGCACTAACGATCTCGTAGGAGTCAAGATTTTGATCGTTTGATGCCCATATTGGTCGATACTTGGGCAGCCGGAAATAGTAAAATGCTTCAACCCCGCTATTTACAACAACCGTGGGGTTATCCCGATCGAACTCTCACGGGAAGTAATGGAAATTACTCCTCTTCACACAAAAACTCCGAACGATCCTTATTGGATCTCTTATTTATCCACAACGCCTCCGAAATCCGTGCGAGTCCTAGGAATAGTTAACAGTGGCAATTGCTTGTGTATTGAACCCGTGAGGAGATTCTTATTGTTTTCACATGGAAAGCAATGCTAATGCACTATCAATGTCGAAGGAGCCAAGATTTCGGTCATCTGATGCCTGGATTGGTAGCTTGTTGAAGCTTCCAGAAATAGTAAAATACTTCTACCCCGATATTCGCATCAACCGTGGGGTTATCCTAATTGAAATATCATGGGAAATCATGCAAACTTTCTCCTTTTCACATAAAAACCATAGACACTTCTCATTTGGCCTCTTATTTCCCCACAACATTTACGAAATTCGTGCAAGTCCCAGAAGTTGTTAACCATGGCAATTGCGTCTGTATTGAACCCGTGAGTGAATTCTTATATTTTTCTCATGGAAATCGATGGCCATGCACTATCGATGTCATAGGAGGCAAGATTCGATCGTTTGATGCCTGGGTTGGCCGATAACTTGGGGTAACAGAAATAATAAAATGCTTCAACCCCGCTATTCGCAACAACCGTGGGGTTATCCTAATCGAAATCTCATGAGAAGTCATGAAAAATTCATCCTCTTCACATAGAAACTCAGGACGCTCCTCGTTTGACCTCGTCTTTACCCACAACACCTGTGAAAATTGTGTGAGACCCAAAAATCGTTAACCGTGGCAATTGCTTATGCAACAAATTTCACCGACGTTGTAGAAAATAAGAGGCCAAATGAGGAGCGTTCCTGATTTCTATATGAAGAGGAGGTAGTTACCATGACTTCCCATAAGATTTCGAGTGGGATAACTACATGGTAGCAACGAATAGCAAGGTTGAAGCATTTTAGTATTTCTGGTAGCCCAGCTATCAATAATACTGTCATTAAACGATCGAAATCTTGGCTCATACAACATCGATAGTACATCTCCATCACTTTCCATGAGAAAACAATAAGGATTTACTCACAGGTTCAATACACAAGCAATTGCCACAGTCATTGATCTTTGGGACTTGCACAGAATTAGTGTCACGCCCCATTCTCACATATACCTTATATGACGTCTCATAGCGGGAAAGGAATGATGGAGCCTGACAAGCCGTGGTATTACACCAAGCATGAAAAGTAACACATAATAAGCTGGCCACTGCGAACGCTGGGATCATACACCACAGATATATATAAGAAAGAAGCAACACATACTGCCATTACAGAGAGTACATATCTACAGAACTACATAACAAAAGAGCGTACCACACACCAGCATCAAGTACATAGTGAACTGACTCAAGTACATACATGAGAAGTACTACAAGCCACCAACATATAACACAGCTACAAAGACAACTAACTCACCACTAAACCCAACTCACACTTCTAGACACAGCCTCAAAAGAGTAGGGTTCCCAAGTCAACTCACGTTTAAGGAATCTCCTAATGGAGATTCTGCTCTGGTCTCCTCTGCTCAAGACCTCAAAAGTAAAATGAGCACGTCAAACATGTCCAGTAGGAAACTAACTAGGGCAGGGAAAAGTTATTAGAGGTTATGAGTGTAAAAGCAATAGGAGTACAAGCAACCAAGGTTAAGAGTACAACACACAACTGAACAACAACATATATGAAATTTATTAGTTGGCAGATGTTAATGTCTCTTTGGAAGCCTGGGTATCACTTAAAGATAAGGGCCTGGACCTCACCCCAAATTTGGGTTGAATATAGCACACGACGCAGTGGACACGGGCATTGTACGCCTGGCCTCTCAGCTCCCCCGTCCCTGGCAGGAGTGAGGCTCTCCACATAATATCACAACCATAGTATATCCCCTACACTCCCGGTAAAGACGAGTGGGAATAATATCATATATCACATATCTCTTTCCCCAACTTCTCATTCCAGCCCCTTATAGTCAAGTTATACCCAAACTTCCCTCATCCCCATACCAGGATGCTCACCCGCCTTAGAGCAGATCGAGACATCCCGATTAACAAATTATGTGTCATAATCTTCAATAATCATATGCAATTTTATAATGAATTACATGGCACAACACTCCCATAGTTATTTTCCAAATTTCTTCAATTACATATTCATTTGGGCATTTTAACGAACATATGGCGGGCACAATGTAAATGAAAAGTGTAACACCATCAAATTTAGTAAAAAATAGCATAACCAAACTTACATACATGCATCAATATCATTCATGCATTTTGGTGTGGAAAATTAATATTATCACACAATTCCAACTTCACCCAACACAATCCAACATGCTGAAATTGCAAAGACATATAGAAAGTCAGCATTTTTAACCAATTTAAATTGTGAATTTGACAAAACTCACTAACTGAAAGTTGAAGATATAATAGTCCTGGGTTTGTCCAAAAAGTTTCATGCAGAAATGTGGACTGAGTGATTTATAGTGAATTAATTGGTGCAGCATGTACAGACTGTTTTTCAGACAGAATCCTGGACCTCTATTGAAAGCCAATCTTAGGCAAGTTGCAGCCAGAAATTCAACATAGGAGAACTCTTATGAAGTTATAGATAAACTTTTTAAGTTTCTAACAAGACCAAATTCAGCAAATTCCATAGAGTGTGCAGGTAATAACCCTCATTTTTCTAAACTGTGTCCAGCTTAACAGACTTTCAGACATGTTGCAAACATGGAATTTTTACTCCTAGTTATTGAACTCAACATATGTCAAATTTTATATGAATTTGGGGTAGAACTTTAATATCTATAAGTAAATATTTTTTTCAGAAGGTAAATCGAACTACATGGATCAAAATTGAAGAAGAAACACACATCAGAAATTTTGAATTTCAGGAAAGGGTAATTAGTTAAGGAAAACAAAGAAAAATGTCATATTTTGATTTAATTCACATATAATCCATGGATTCAAGATCATGAGCAATCAAAATAGCACCATTGCATCCTCATAATCCCAAATAAAAATTCCCAAACCAAATTTAGAATCATACCTCAAGGAAGCTTCTCACTTTCTCTCTTCTCTTTTCCTCCCTTTCATCCTTCTTTCTCCTTGAAGAGCTAGGGGTTTTCTTGAGTTTTTTGGGAGCAAAATTAGGGTTTTGTGTCTTGGTGAAGAGGGAAAATTGGGGAGATGGGTTCGGCCTGGTCTAGAGAGGGGAGAGGGGAAATAGAAAATAAAAGAAAAGAGAAGAATGTAGGGATCGTCTAACCCTTGCAATACTAACAACACACACTCGAGGGGGGGGGGTGAATAGTGTAATGGCAATAAAATTGTCCAAATAAAATTTAACTTGCAAATGCGGAATTATAAATGTAAGAGGAATTAGATGGCACAATCAATCCAAACGCAAACACAAAGAATTACCCAGGTTCCCCAAACTTGGGTACATCCAGCCACACCAATATTCACTAAATTCTCACACAGAGAAGTGAATACAAATCTCACAAGGAGATACACCACAAAGAGGATTTATGCTCTACACAAGGACCCAACCAATCCTACACAAAGATCAAGACTCCCACACAGAGAATCACTAACTCCCACTAGAGAATTAGGGTTAGCCCTACACTAGGACACTAGAACTCTCACAAAGAGAGTTAATTCCCACAAAGAGAATTCCCTAGTCCCACAAAGAGACAACCTCCCACAAAGAGAGAAACTCCCACAAAGAGAGTATCCTAATCCTACAAAGAGAAATAGGAAAACAAATTACACCCTGTAAAGTAAATATTCTTACCTATGCCTTGAGATGCTTACTCATGAATGAATGCAAGGCATGGAAGAGGATCTCCAAGTGTTGGAATATGCTTGAGAGCACATGGATGATTTCCCTTGAGCTGGACTTCAATGCATGAAGGAAGATGAGTGCTCAATAGAGGGAAATGAGGGAGCTTGAGAGTGGCTTAAAGATCTCTTGAGATTTTCAATAGAATCAAGAGTAATCAGAATCAATCAAGAAGTTTAAGTAAAGACATCACACTCATATATATAGGAATCCTATATCAAGCCCAAAAACCCAAAGAAACAGCCAATTAAGCATATCTGCAACGGCTAGAAACTGGGTGAAAACGACATGAACAATCGACTGATGATCATAAGACAGTCGACTGATCAACGGCTAGAAAATATCCAACGGCTATAATCTGAGCCAGGACAGTCGACTGACGAAGTCAATACAGTCGACTGACAAACAGGACAGGCGCCTGTTAAACTTTCATCAGACGACTGCTGCAGGGGATGGAACGAAACAGAGAGCTGCACTCTTTCTCCAATTCTTCGCACATGCGACTGATGTTAATACTACAGTCGACTGTCAAATAGTCAGGCGACTGTACATTCTACTTCAGTCGATTACTGTAAAGTATGGAGAGAAGACAGAGAGATGCAGAGATTGCACTTATGCTAGACAGGCGATTGGTGGCCAAATATCATGCAACTGTAAATATACAGGTGACTGAAAATCTGATCGATAGGCGACTGTGCGTAAAGCTCAAGTTTGAGTCAATTGAAATGTTGACTTGAGCTGTGCAAATCAGGCGACTGTAGAAGGATCTACAGGTGACTGGATATCACCCAGTCGGCTGTGTTTCCCTCATCAGACGACTGATCGAAAGAGTGAACCTATTGGGTTGGATTCTATGATAATCCTAAGGTTCACTAAGATGGTTAAATGTATGCGCATGAATGATCAAACCTTCTAGCAAGGCATTACATCAACCCTAGACTCAAAAGAGAGAGAAAGCAATAAAGTAAATTACATGGATTACAATGCTTTCATAAGAGTCTAAGTCTTCAATCTTGATGCCTTGATTGCTCTCCATCATCTCCAAGCTTTGGCACTCCTTGAGTCCAAACTTTGGCTCTTCTTCACATGATGTCCATCCTTACACCAAGTGATTAGTCTCCAAGAAAGATATCCTTGAAATAAACTGAGAGACTAAAACAAGAGATTCATTAGCAACAACATAATGTTGTGATCATCATCAAAATAAGATTGGTATGAAACACCAATACTCAACAATCTCCCCCTTTTTTGATGATGACACACATTATGTAAATCATAAAGAATTAAAGCACAAAGCTAATGATCTCCCCCTACTTATATGCACCAATTAAATAATGAGCTACACAAAGGTAAATACTCATAAACCAATAACAACATGGTGACATATAATAGGCATGGGTTACATAAACCAATTGCAAAGAATAAAGACATGCAAATATGAATGGTTTATCTAAACCCATATATCTCTCCCTATAGAGATATCTCTCCCCATATGCATATGTATATATCTCTCCCCCTATAGATATGATCACATATGCATATATCTCTCCCCCTTGACATCGTCAAAAAGGTGGACATCAAAAGTATCCACATGTGACAATATGCAAGAAAAGAAAGATATGTATGATACCAAATATAAAATTTAGTGGGTATCAATTCACTATCCCATGCTCCCCCTAGATCATAGAAACGGTCAACTTTTGACTTCTAGGATCTAATACCATTTAATTAATGGAGCCATGGGCCATAGGTGTATCAAAGCAATAGATATGGAAAAATCAAGCTTCAAAGATACACACGGATATTGCCAAAACAAATAAAACATGAAACATGTTGGCAATAAACAAGAGGTTTGGTTTGAGACCCAAAATAACCGAGTATAAATAATGATCTTAAATAACCTCCGAAATGAGAGTTAAAATATGTCTTAAAATAATTTAAACATATAATATATTAACTCCCCCATTGACATACACATGGATCATACATGCATGTCAATAAACCCCAAGGTCCCAATTTTCATGAAAAGAAATAAATTTGAAAATATTTTCAAAATCATGAAACACACACAATCAATGGGTATGCTTAAAAAAATATAGAAGCACAATACCCATGCAATATACATATGTGTGAGGAACCTAAACATTAGGTAACCAAACCCAAGAGGAGTTTGATTTCCTAACATAATCACACGAGGTGATCACATCCCTAACTAGAGAGTTGATGTAACCATCTCTCTCTTGCACACTAACCTTAGTGGGAATCCATAATCTCAAGGAATTCCTAGGCAATGGTTTTGCCTTTGCAAGAGGGAAGGATGTGGCATGCTTAGGTGTAGAAACAAATTTCTTAGCATGCAAAGAATGAGGATTTTGCTTGTTCGCAAAAAATGAAGATTCTTCATTCTTCCTCATCAACTTGTGATCTACATGATTCTTGTTGGTGTTATTGTAGTACAAGAAAGCATGGTGATTCTTCTTAGGTGCTTTAGCAATATTTCTTGAATTTGCACCAAAAGAGGAATTAGAGGTGGGTTTGGGAACCACATTTTGAATATAACCCAAACCTCCTCTATGATTTGCCGAATGTTGTTTTTCCAACAAATCGTGGAGTGAATCCCTAGAGTACACAAAGCTTATGAGCTTCCGGGATTCCTCTTCACATTTCAACGTAAGTTGTTGAATGTGAGCATCTAAGCTAAGGTTTTGAGCAATGAGATTTTCATTAGAAATGCTCAATTCCTTAACTTGAGAGATAAGGGTGTCTCTCTCACAAGTGTCATAAACATGCCTTTCATCATGAACTACACTTGCAATAACTAGTTTATGCATTCTACTCTTAGCAATCTTATATTTTGCTTTTAATCTATTGTAAGAGTTGATGCACTTACTAGCCTTTTCGGAGGCCAAGTCAAATTTGATATTGAGCTCCTCATATGAGATCTTTTCTTCCTCGATCTCAACAACATCATCATCATCATCCTTGCAAGAGCTTGATGACGACTTCTCCTCCTTAGCCGTGAGGCGCAAATCCTCATAGGAATTGTATGTGTCAAGCCAAGCATCCAACTCTTCTTCGTTTAATCCGGAGGGGATTGGAGTAGGAACATCCATGGCTACAAAGCATGCGTGAGCATCCTCCTTTGTATCCTCTTCTTCGTTACTAGAAGTGTCCTCACTCGAATCATCAAAGGTCCCGACAAGTCCCTTCTTGTGATTTTTGGACTTGGACCTCCCTTTCCAATTCTTCTTCCCTTTACCCTTGTAAGTTTCTTTAATGGGTTTGGAAGGGCATTCGATGGACAAATGACATTTTCCACTGCAAGTGTAACAAGTAGGAACCTTGTTAGAATTGGAGGCAAACTTTGACAAAGACTTACCTTGCTTGCATTTGAGGAAAGCTTTGAATTGCTCGGCAAGATCCTCAATTTCTTCTCCACTTGCATCTTCTTGCTTATTTTCTTCTCTAGGAGCTTCTCGAAGGAATTTCCTCCTCCACTTGATTGGCTCCTCCTTGGCATGGAATGCAACCCCCTTTGGCTTCTCTAGCTTCTCGGGCTTTGTTGGTTGAATCTCCTTCTTGTGTTGAAGCTTCACTTCATACGCCATGAGATTTCCAATGCACTCCTCAACGGTATATTTGGACGTGTCATATGACTCCAAAATTCCGTTGGCCTTTGACTCCCAACAAGGTGTAAGAGAGTCTAGGATCTTCTCAACACGATCCTCTTGGGAAATCGTCTTCCCGAGTCCCTCCAAAGTGTTCACAATATCGGTAAACCTTGTGAACATCTCTGAAATGCTTTCGCCTTCCTGCATCTTAAACATTTCATATTTAGATCTAAACACAGTTTGTTTAGATTTCTTTACCTTCATTGTCCCTTCATGACAAATCTCCAAGGTGTGCCAAATATCATTCGCCGTTTTGCACATGGAGATGCGGTTGAACTCACTAGCAGAGAGAGCGCAATGTAATGCATTCATAGCTCTCGCATTGAACTTGATTGAGTCCTTCTCCACCTTTGTCCTTGAAGCCGCAGGAGTAGTGGTCTTCTCAAATGGCACCTCCGTAATGTCCCATAGGTCTTGACCCTCCACGTATATCATCATTCTGATCTTCCAACTTGGGTAGTTGGTTCCGTTGAAGAGCGGGGGTTAAACGATTGAGTGACCTTCTTCATAAGATGCGGATGAGGCGTTGAATGCCATCGTTGCAGTATGCTTTAACCTCGCTCTGATACCAATTGTAGGGATCGTCTAACCCATGCAATACTAACAACACACACTAGAGAGGGGGGTAAATAGTGTAATGGCAATAAAATTGTCCAAATAAAATTTAACTTGCAAATGCGGAATTATAAATGCAAGAGGAATTAGATGGCACAATCAATCCAAACGCAAACACAGAATTACCCAGGTTCCCCAAACTTGGGTACATCCAGCCACACCAATATTCACTATATTTCCACACAGAGAAGTGAATACAAATCTCACAAGGAGATACCCCACAAAGAGGATTTATGCCCTACACAAGGACCCAACCAATCCTACACAAGGATCAAGACTCCCACACAGAGAATCACTAACTCCCACTCAGAGAATTAGGGTTAGCCCTACACTAGGACACTAGAGCTCCCACAAAAAGAGTTAATTCCCACAAAGAGAATTCCCTAGTCCCACAAAAAGACAACCTTCCACAAAGAGAGTATCCTAATCCCACAAAGAGAAATAGGAAAACAAATTACACCCTGTAAAGTAAATACTCTTACCTATGCCTTGAGATGCTTACTCATGAATGAATGCAAGGCATGGAAGAGGATCTCCAAGTGTTGGAATATGCTTGAGAGCACTTGGATGATTTCCCTTGAGCTGGACTTCAATGCATGAAGGAAGATGAGTGCTCAATAGAGGGAAATGAGGGAGCTTGAGAGTGGCTTAAAGATCTCTTGAGATTTTCAATAGAATCAAGAGTAATCAAGAATCAATCAAGAAGTTTAAGCAAAGACAGCACACTCATATATATAGGAATCCTATATCAAGCCCAAAAACCCAAAGAAACAGCCAAATAAGCAAATCTACAACAGCTAGAAACTAGGTGAAAACGAAAGGAACAGTTGACTGATGATCATAAGACAGTCGACTGATCAACGACTAGAAAATATCCAACGGCTATAATCTGAGCCAGGACAGTCGACTGATGAAGTCAATACAGTCGACTAACAAATAGGACAGGCGCCTGTTAAACCTTCAGCAGACGACTGCTGCAGGGGATGGAACGAAACAAAGAGCTGCACTCTTTCTCCAATTCTTCGCACAGGCGACTGATGTTAATACTACAGTCGACTGTCAAATAGTCAGGCGACTGTACATTCTACATCAGTCGACTACTGTAAAGTATGGAGAGAAGACAGAGAGATGCAGAGATTGCACTTACGCTAGACAGGCGACTGGTGGCTAAATATCATGCGATTGTAAATATACAGGCGACTGAAAATCTGATCGACAAGCGACTGTGCGTAAAGCTCAAGTTTGAGTCAATTGAAATGTTGACTTGAGCTGTGCAAATCAGGCGACTGTAGAAGGATCTACAGGCGACTGGATATCACCCAGTCGGTTGTGTTTCTCTCATCAGACGACTGACCAAAAGAGTGAACCTATTGGGTTGGATTCTATGATAATCCTAAGGTTCACTAAGATGGTTAAATGCATGTGCATGAATGAGCAAACCTTCTAGCAAGGCATTACATCAACCCTAGACTCAAAAGAGAGAGAAAGAAATAAAGTAAATTACATGGATTACAATGCTTTCATAAGAGTCTAAGTCTTCAATCTTGATGCCTTGATAGCTCTCCATCATCTCCAAGCTTTGGCACTCCTTGAGTCCAAACTTTGGCTCTTCTTCACATGATGTCCATCCTTACACCAAGTGATAAACTGAGAGACTAAAACAAGAGATTCATTAGCAACAACATAATGTTGTGATCATCATCAAAATAAGATTGGTATGAAACACCAATACTCAACAACGAAGGTTAAAGAAGAAGGTGGAAATGTCTTAGAAAATATCTAGCATTAGAAGTCTCTTTAGGATAAGCATGAACATGCTAAAATGAATTTAATACCCTTTCGAAATTACCCCTCAAGTTTCAATTATTTACAAGTTTGCCAGTACTTTATGCACACACAACTTAGGTATGTATGCCCAACAGTTTTAGTCAAAAAGACCGTTTTGCCCCTGACTTTTCTAAAAATTTACGCAGGTTGCTATTGACCCCTAACCCCTTTCATACTAACATGGCTCTCCCTACACACGTCCACGCACATTCATGTATGCATACATGCATCACACACACACACACATGTCTAACACATTCCTGCTGTTTTACGCTTTCGACGTCATTCGCATTTCTCCCGCACTCATTCTCGCTTTTTCGTCTCTTAGTCATGTATTACGGCCCAATCCCCCTTGCACTACGTCACATACGTCGATATCTACGCGTATTTCTTGCCTACCCATGTATCGTAAGTAGAACTACCACGTGTGTTCAGTAGAATACTCGTATGGTTTGAGATAGGGCATGACATCATACCCACAGAACAAAGTTCGTCCTCGAACTTCCGAAGTCCAAGGGATCTAGTCTAAGAAGAAAATACTTCTAATTCCTATAGCCTCTCTTGTATTACCCTACACCACTATCTTCACAAAATTTTTGCACTCAAGATTATTAAAAGAAACATTGATACAGGGTTAAGATACTTACATAAACATGTGAGGGTATTTGTCTCTCATCTTATCCTCGCACTCCCATGTGGATTCACCAGGAGATTCTTGTTGCCACATGACCCTTACTAAATTAATGGCCTTCTTCTTCAGTATCTTTTGTCTCCGATCCAGGATGGCCACTGGTTGCTGTTCATACATCAGGTCAGGGTGCACTTCAATCTCTGAGAAGTCCACGAGGCGACTAGGGTCTCCCACATATTTTCGAAGCTGGGATACATGGAACACATCATGGATGCCTTCAAGTGAGGGAGGTAAGGCAAGACGATATGCAACTTCACCAATACGAGCCAAGATCTCGAATGGACCAATGAATCTCGGGCTCAACTTCCCTCGTCTATCAAAACAAATCGTGCCACACATCGGGCAGATCTTCAAGAACACATAGTCGCCTAGCTGAAACTCCAATGGATGCCTCTTTGTATCTGCCCAATGCTTATAGCGATCCTGAGCGATACGAAGGTTCTCCTTGACTGTCCGAACCACGTCGATCACTTCCATCACCAAATCAGGTCTTAAGGGTTCACGGTCCCCAACATCGTCCCAGCTTAGAGGCAATCTGCACTTCCTTCCATACAAAGCAGCACACGATGCCATTCCAATGCTTGCTTGATAACTATTGTTGTAAGCAAACTCCACTAGGTGTAATCTTCCCAGGATCCCTTAAATTCTAGTATACACGCCCTCAACATGTCTTCGAGGATCTGAATAACTCGCTCGAACTGCTCATCTGTCTGAGGATGATATATGGTACTAAACTTGAGATGAGTCCCCAAACTAGACTGCAAACTTCTCCAAAAATGTGAGGTGAATCTGGTGTCCTGATCAGAGATAATACAAACAGGAACTCCATGAAGCCTCACGATCTCCTGCAAGGAATTTTAGGTCAACACCTCACATTACCAAGTATAGAAAATGTAAGGGTGACGCTTGGATTTACCTCCATGTATCTTCGAGCCAAATGCTCGGTAGACTGTCCAACTCGAAAGGGAATGAAATGTGCAGATTTGGTCAAGCGATCAACGACCACCCAAATTGCGTCATTTCCCTTGGGTGCGCGGGGTAGCCCAGTCACAAAATCCATCGTCACATGTTGTCATTTCCATTCAGGATTGGGGAGAGGCTGCAACAGACCTACAACTCTTTGGTGTTCGGCCTTCACCTGTTGACAGACCAAATAAGAGGCCACACTTCTAGTTATACTGCGCTTCATCTCATGCTACCAGTAATGCTGTCATAGATCGTGATACATCTTTGTCCCTCCTGGATGAATCGAATAGGGTGAGCTATGGGCCTCTTTGAGTAATTCCTCTCGAATAGCACCAACCGGCACACATAGCCGAGTCCCAAATCTAAGAGAGCCATCTTCGTGAATGTGGAAGTCAGTCCGAAGTCCGGTCTCTACCTGTTCTCGGATCCTCTTTAACTTTTCATCTCCCGACTATGCAACCTTGATCCGGTCCACCAGATCGGACTGGACCTACAAACCCAATATGGTTGCCTTAACACCTGGGAGAACAACCTCTACCTCCATTTGTCGCAGTGCTCACTGGAGCTGGGGTTGAGAGGTCAACATCATCACAGCAGGATATCTGCTCAGTGCATCAGGGACCACATTCACCTTTCCATGGTGATACTGGAGATCAAGATCATATTCTGCCATTAGCTCAAGCCACCGACGCTATCTCATGTTGAGCTCCTTCTGGGTGAACACATACTTCAAGCTCTTATGGTCAGTGTACACCTTGACATGCTCTCCTAGCAAAAAATGTCTCCACAGCTTCAGGGCAAAAATCACGGCTGCCAGCTCCAAGTCATGTGTAGGGTAGTTTAGCTCATGCACCTTCAGAAGTCTAGAGGCATAAGCCACAACACGACCATGCTGATGTAGGACACATCCAAACCCTTTGCCAGAAGCATCACAGAAAATCTCAAATCCTCTAGAACGATCTGGAATCGTCAGAACTGGGGCAATAGTCAACCTTCTCTTCAACTCCTCAAATGCATGCTGACATTCCTCAGACCAGACATAAGCAACATCCTTTTTAGTTAAGTGAGTAAGTGGTGCCGCAATCTTGGAGAAATCCTTGATGAATTTCCTATAATAGCCAGCCAATCCCAAGAAACTTCGAATCTCTGAAACCGATCTGGGAACAGGCCATTTCTCCACTGCATCCACCTTTTCTGGATCAACTGATATACCTTCTCCTGAAACTATGTGCCCCAGAAAAGCCACTTTAGACAGCCAAAACTGGTACTTACTATATTTAACATATAACCGTGCTGCATCAAAGTCTCTAGAACAATCCTCAGATGCTCTGCATGTTCTTCCTCATTCTTGGAATATATCAGGATATCATAAATAAAGACTACCACGAACTTGTCCAAATAGTCAAAGAATACCTGATTCATTAATCTCATGAAAGTAGCTGGAGCATTAGTCACACCGAAGGGCATCACCAGGAACTCATAATGTCCATAACAAGTTAGAAAAGCTGTCTTCGAAACATCGGATCCCCGAACCTTTATCTGGTGATAACCACTCCGTAAGTCAAACTTTGAGTATACTCCGGATCCACTGAGCTGATCAAAGAGGTCATCGATGCGAGGAAGTGGGAACTTGTCCTTTATTTCCACCTTGTTCAATTCCCTATAGTCAATACACATCCTCCGGGATCCATCTTTCTTATTTACCAGAAGCATTGGTGCTCCCCAAGGTGACACGCTTGGCTGTATCAACCCTCGGTCTGATAAGTCTTTTAACTGATTACAAAGCTCGGCCAACTCAGGTGGCGCCATCTGATAAGGGGCCTCTGTAATGGGTTGCGTGCCTGGTATCAGATTAATGGTGAACTCCAATGATCAATCAGGAGGAAGTCCATAAATGTCATCAGTAAAGACATCAGGAAAGTCTCGCACAACCCTATGTAAGACTGGCTCTGCCTCCATGGCCATCGCCAACACTTCTGCTTCCATTGGGGTTGCTCTGAATCGTACAGATTCCAATGTACAACTACCGCTCCTAAATTCGAATTCTAGGTGATCGGGAATTTGGAAGACAACCCTCATTAATTTGTAGTTAATAGTGGCACAAAACATCGCTAACCAATTCATCCCAAATACTGCTTCAAAGGCGGGCATCTCAATCACGAGGAAGTCAGCATATAACTCCCGACCACAAATTTCCATTGGACAGCAACGGAGTCCTGAAGTACTCCTGATCACACCATTTCCTGTATGAATGTTCCAACTAACAGTGAAGGAATCAAATGTTATTGCATTTTTGTCCACAAACTGTCGGGACAGGAAACAGTGTGAGGCCCCAGAATCAAAAAGTGCCAAGGCAGAAAAAGATGCTACTTTAACCATACCTAAAAGCCAACAAGAAATCAAACCAACGTTCATCATAACTAAGCAACAAGTGATATATTATAAAGTAAGGAGAGGGCTAGAACCATACCAGTGATAACCTGGCCTGAGTTTTCTGCCTATACTGCTGTCATCATGAAAGCCTGGGACTTTGGAGAAGAGTTTGTCTTCTTGTAGGCCTGCCACTGAGGAGGCAAGGAAGGTCCTCTAGGGGCTGGTGTGCCTGGTCCAGCTGGTGCTGGGAAGGAAGGCCGCTGCGAACCAGGTGGAAGAGCTCGCTGCTGCATCGGCCTAGTAGTCACAGGTGCAACGAGGGTCGGGTAGGCACCCTGCTGCGGGCAGAACCTGCTAATGTGTCCTTGGCCACCACAAGCAAAGCACTGTCTAACCTAAGTCACACACTCCTTCTGCTCATGACCAGGCTTGCCACAGAATTGACATGTCAGACGTTTCTGAGTCATTGCAGGGGCTCCTGGCCTCTTGAACTGGGTCGTCTGTACTGGACGAGATAATGCCTTCTGTGATCCTGATGGTCGCTTGTCACTTGTAGGCATTTTCCCTATGCTCCGCAAATAGATCTCATATAATCTTGTCGCCTCGATCACATCCTCCTGTGTGGCAAGTCTCTGTGTGGACATTGCCCCTCTATACTCCGGATCCAGCCCCATACAAAAGCGTCGGGCTTGGGTGGCATCAGTCGCAACAAGCTCCAGGGCAAACTTGCTCAGTAAGGAAAACTCGGCATCATACTCATCCACGCTCCGCCGGCCCTGAGTCAACTGCTGAAAACGCTGCCTGAGCTCATCCTTTGTGGTCACTGGAAGGAACTTGGACTCAAAACGTTCCTTGAAAGTCTTCCAAGATATAGGACCTTTCAGATGCCGCTCCTGGGCATCCCACCAGTCCCTAGCCTGATGGGTCAACTGCCTTTTTACCGCATCAACCCAACTCTCCGATGGAAATCCAACAGCTATGAGTTCTTTCTCTGTGCGCCGTAACCACTCGTCAACCTCCAGAGCTGTCTCCTTGCAAGAAAAAGTCCTCGGCTTCATTGCCCTGAACTACTTGAAGACTGGGATCTTCTGACCATGCATCTTGGCGAACATCTCAGCCTGCCGACCCAGACTTGCCTGGAAACCCATCAAAATCTTCTCCATCAAAAAGGGCTCAGCGTGCTCCATCTCTGACAAAGATATCCCATTTCCACTATCCATTCTGTAAGAAAAGGACAGCACAAGAGAAATCAGTACCATAGGTGATGGCATTAAAGTGTGTCGGATGTATCATCCTTTCTCATGTCGCAATAAGACTGGGCCTGCATGGGCCACCACTAAACCAGTCACGCCTCATTCTCACATATACCTTATATGACGTCCCATAGCGGGAAAGAAAGGATGGAGCCTGACAAGCCGCGGTATTACACCAAGCGTGAAAAGTAACACATAATAATCAGGCTACTACGAACGCTGGGATCATACATCACAGATATATATAAGAAAGAAGCAACACATACTGCCATCACAGAGAGTACATATCTATAGAACTACATAACCAAAGAGCGTACCACACACCAGCATCAAGTACATAGTGAACTGACTCAAGTACATAGATGAGAAGTGCTACAAGCCACAAATATATAACACAGCTACAAAGACAACTCACTCACCACTAAACCCAACTCACACTTCTAGACACAGCCTCAAAAGAGTAGGGTTCCCAAGTCAATTCACGTCTAAGGAATCTCCTGAGGGAGATTCTGCTCTAGTGTCCTCTGCTCAAGACCTGAAAAGTAAAATGAGCACGTCAAACGTGTCTAGTAGGAAACTAACTAGGGCAGGGAAAAGTTTTTAGAGGTTATGAGTGTAAAAGCAATAGGAGTACAAGCAACCAAGGTTAAGTGTACAACACACAAATGAACAACAACACATATGAAATTTATTAGTTGGCAGATGTTAATGACTCTTTGGAAGCCTGGGTGTCACTTAAAGATAAGGGCCTGGACCTCACCCCAAATTTGGGTTGAATATAGTACACGACGCAGTAGACATGGGCACTGTACGCCGGGCCTCTCAGCTCCCCTGTTTCTGGCAGGAGTGAGGCTCTCCACATAATATTACAACCTCCATATGTCCCCTCCACTTCCGATAAAGGTGAGTGGGAATAATATCATATATCACATATCTCTTTCCCCAACTTCTCAGTCCAGCCCCTTATAGTCAAGTTATACCCAAACTTCCCCCATCCCCATACCAGGATGCTCACCCGCCTTAGAGCAGATCGAGACATCTCAATTAACAAATTATGTGTCATAATTTTCAATAATCATATGCAATTTTATAATGAATTACATGGCACAACACTCCCATAGCTATTTTCCAAATTTCTTCAATTGCATATTCATTTGGGCATTTTAACGAACATATGGCGGGCGCCATGTAAATAAAAAGTGTCACACCATAAAATTTAGTAACAAATAGCATAACCAAACTTACATACATGCATCAATATCATTCATGCATTTTGCAGTGAAAAATTAACATTATCACACAATTCTAACTTCACCCAACACAATCCAGCATGCTGAAATTGCAAGGATAGCTAGAAAGTCAGCATTTTTAACCAATTTATACTGTGAATTTGACAAAACTCACCGAATGAAAGTTGAAGATATAGTAGTCCTAGGTTCATCCATAAAGTTTCATGCAGAAATATAGACAGAGTGATTTATAGTGAATTAATTGGTGCAGCATGTCCAGACTGTTTTTCAGATAGAATTCTGGGCCTTTATTCAGAGCCAATTGTAGGCATGTTGCAGCAAGAAATTCAACATATGAGCACTCTGATGAAGTTATATATAAATTTGTTAAGTTTCCAACAAGACCAAAATCTGCAAATTCCATAGAGTGTATTGGTAATAACCCTCATTTTTCTAAACTGTGTCCAGCTTAACAGACTTTCAGACATGTTGCAAACATGGAATTTTTACTCCTAGTTATTGAACTCAACATATGTCCAATTTTATATGAATTTGGGGTAGAACTTCAAGATCTATAAGTAAATATTTTTTTCAGAAGGTAAATCAAACTACAGAGATCAAAATTGAAGAAGAAACACACATAAGAAATTCTGAATTTCAGGAAAGGGTAATTAGTTAAGGAAAACAAAGAAAAATGTCATCTTTTTGATCTAATTCACATATAATCCATGGATTCAAGATCATGAGCTATGAAAATAGCATCATGGCATCCTCATAATCCCAAATAAAAATTTCCAAACCAAAGTTAGAACGCTACCTCAAGGATGCTTCTCTCTTTCTATCTTCTCTTTTTCTCCCTTTCATCCTTCTTTCTCCTTGAAGAGCTAGGGTTTTTCTTGAGTTTTTTGGAAGCAAAATTAGGATTTTTGTGTCTTGGTGAAGAGGGAAAATAGGGGAGAGGGGTTCGGCCTGGTCTAGAGAGGGGAGAGGGGAAATAGAAAATAAAAGAAAAGAGAAGAAGGTTAAAGAAGAAGGTGGAAATGGCTTAGAAAATATCTAGCACTAGAAGTCTCTTTAGGATAAGCACGAACATGCTAAAATGAATTTAATACTCTTTCGAAATTACCCCTCAAGTTTCAAGTATTTACAAGTTTGCCATTACTTTATGCACACACAACTTAGGTATGTACGCATAGCAGTTTTAGTCAAAAAGACCGTTTTCCACTGACTTTTCTAAAAATTTACGGGGGTTGCCATTGACCCCTAACCCCTTTCACACTAACATGGCTCTCCCTACACACGTCCATGCACATCCATCCATGCATACATGCATCACACACACACGTCTAACACATTCCTGCTGTTTTACGCTCATGACGTCATTCGCACTTCTCCCGCACTCATTCTCGCTTTCTCGTCTCTTAGCCATGTATTACGGCCCAATCTCCCTTGCACTACGTCACATACGTCGATATCTATGCTTATTTCATGCCTACCCACGTATCGTAAGTAGAACTACCACGTGTGTTCAGTAGAATACTCGTATGGTTCGAGATAGGGCAGGACAATTAGCATGTGTTCTACGTAAGTAAGTGGTCAAATGAGGAGCGTCCAGGGTTTCTATGTGAAGAGCAGGTAATTTCCATGACTTCCATGGAGATTTCGATTGAGATAACCCTACGGTTGCTGCGAATAGCAGGGTTGAAGCATTTGATTATTTCTGGCAGCCCAAGTTATCGGCCAATCCGGGTATCAAACGGCCGATAACTTGGCTCATACGACATCGATAGTGCATAATTATCGCTTTCCATGGGAAAACAATAAAAATCGCTCACGGATTCAATACAAAAGAAATTGACACTGTTAACGATTTTCTGGGACTTGCAAGGATTTTGCCGGTATTGTGGGGAAATAAGAGGCCAAAGGAGGAGCGTCTGTGGTTTCTATGTGAAGAGGATGTAGTTTCCATTATATCCCAAGATATTTCGATAACTGAGGCTGCCAGAAATAGTAAAATTATTCAACCTCACAATTAACAGCAACCGTGGGTTATCACAATCGAAATCTTATGGGAAATCATGGAAACTACCACCTCTTCGCATAGAAATCACAGACGCTCCTCATTTGACCTCTTTTTTCCTCCACAATGTCTACAAAATCCGTGTTAGTCCCAGAAATCGTTAATGGTGGCAATGGCTTGTGTATTGAAACTATGACTGAATTTGTATAGTTTTCCCATGGAAATCGATGGTGATGTACGATTGATGTCGTAGGATCCAAGTTTCGGTCGTTTGATGCCCGGATTGGCCGATAGCTTGGGCTGTAGAAATAATAAAATGCTTCAACACTGATATTCGCAGCAACCATGTGCTTAAGCTAATCTAAATCTCATGTGAAGTTTTGGAAACAACCTCATCATCACAAAGAAACGACAGACGCTCCTCATTTGGCCTCTTATTTACCCACAACGCTTGCGAAATTCGTGCGAGTATCAGAAATCGTTAACCATGGCCATTACTTGAGTTTAGAACCCGTGAGTGAATTCTTATAGTTTTCATGTAGAAAGCGATGGTGCTGCACTATCGATGTCGTAGGAGGCAAGATTTCGGTCGTTTGATGCCCAGATTGGCCGATAGCTTGGGCTGTCGGAAATAGTAAAATGCTACAACCCCTCTATTCGCAACAATCGTGGTGTTTTTGTTGGATACAATGAACGTTGATTTCTTGTTTGATGATAACAAAACTTCATGAATATTTTTGATGTGTTTGTTAAGTGTTTCAAGGTGGAAATAAACATGGAGCAATCAATAGCAATGATGTGATTATTAATCAATGGCAATCTGGCAAATTGGGAGTAATGGCAATGGCGTAAATTTAAGCAAAAGCTGGAGAGATGGCAATCTCGTAAATTGCGAGAATTGGACTTGGTCAACATGATGTGGAGTGATTAGAAATTAAATTCAAAAAGAGATCCAAATCAAGTCCAAATCAATTTGGATTAAGGGGATCTGACTTGGTCAAATTTGATTGAATTTGGATTCAAATTAGTTCTCATTTAGATACAAAAGGAGTTCTATTTTGAATAGGATATTGACCAAGTTCGTTGGACCAAAGAGATGAGATGAGAGCAAATCAATTTGAAGATATCAAATCAATTTCAAGGAGTTTTGATTCAATCCAATTACTTGGGTCCTAGCACTATAAATACAATCCCTATTTCTACAAGGAAAACCCCCTAGGAGAGAGACAAGAAAACAAATCCGGCCCTAGACTTTATTTTCATTCATCTTGGGCAAATTTTTTCTCCTCCAAACTTCAAAGAGATCATCAAATTTGGAGGAAGAAGAAGGAGCTGACAGATGATGCTGAAAAGTGCATAACTTTCTCTGCAGAGCTCGGATTGATGAACAATTTATGCTGGGACGATCACAACTCAATGCTCTATGCAATGGTGATATTGTTCTGAGCTAAATCTCTATATTAAATCAATGCATTTTATTTTAGCATGAGTTTTATTCTGAATAGCTTCATAGTTTACAACATCTCAAAGCCTCTTCATCTCAAAGCTTCATCAAACCAAATCTTACATTGAATCAAGCCAGAGCACAAGCAACTACTTCTCCATCATATAAGGTTTGATCAAGATATTGCCCAAGCTATCAATTTCAAAAGCACCGAAGGTTATCAAGTCCAAGGTCCAAGTGTCAACCTTCAAGATCTGCAAGTCACGGCCAAATATCATCAACAAATCTATCCTTTAATATTTTTCAGTCATAGATGATGAACTCACGATTCCAAAGAGTATTTATTTGGATTTTTCTGAGCTCGGGACGATTTACTGCATTTTCTGGCAGACGGTGTATCTGATTATTTTACGCACAGACTGCTGTCGATTATGCAGAATAGAGAATTGATTTACACACAGACCAGATTCTAGATTTGCGCAGCGAACTTTGGAGGGATGTATCTTTTGATCCAGCAATCAGATTGACACACCGTTTATGCCTTCGCAAAGCTGACGATGAGCTTATCAACAAGAACTATTCAATCATCACAAATTGAGCATTCTAAGCACTCTATCTCATTTATATTTGTATACTGGTTTAGTAGATCTTTGTATTTATTTTTACTTTTCATTTTTGGATTTTTTTTGGGGTCTTGACTAGTTTGGACTAGTTAACAGAAATCTTGTACTAGATTTGTAGTGTTTGACACTTTGGTGAGTGGGGTACAGTACTTTGTGAGCGTAGAGTTAGGGCTCGTAGCTCTTTATAGTTTGTATCTTGATATTTATAAATCTAGTATTTGCTTTAGGGTTGGAGTAGGTCGTTGTGGCGATCGAACCAGTGTAAATCTCTCGTGCACTCTGTGATTGCTCTGTGTTTCTTCACTTGCATATTATTTGCTTTGAGAGTGATTGTTTGAGTAAGGTACTACTTGTGTATTCGTGAAAATATTTTATTAGCATATTCACTCCCTCTAGGCTTAGATCTCGATCCAACAAGTGGTATCAGAGTAGGCTAGAGGATCTAGTCTAGAAAACATGAATACCCCCCCATAGATAAAGGCAGTGATGTCCAAATGGTTTGATAGTTTCAAAAATCTTAATCATGCTAATATTTCTTTCGATCAGAATATTACTAATTCAGTGTGTTGTTGTCATTGCAGGAAATGTGGACATTATAAAACTGCCCAGTAAATGAAGTCTTTTGAGAAGAATGATAATCCACGTACAGTCACAAGGGAAGATGATGATGATCTTGATGAGGAGAAGGCAGTGCTGGTCAGAGGATTCTGAAGATACAGCAAGACTCTGCAGGGAAGAGCTGAAATGACAAAAAGTTTCAATTGTTCCAATAAATTTAATCCTGCAAATAATTCTTCTGAGTAGAATACTGCTATTTCGTACTTTGTTTTAAATGCAGGAAGTATGGACATTTCATGAAGAACTGCCCACAAGCAAAGTACAATACTATAGAAAAGAAGGGAAAATCATTGGCAGTTACGTGGGATGATGACAGTGAGTATGAGGCCCAGGAGGAGACTGCTCACTCCTCTCTATGCTTAGTGGGAGATCTCGATGAGGTAAAATCCTGCACTAAGATTGAGCTTCTGAATATTTGTGAAAAAATGCACAATGAAATTGATGGTCTAGAATCTGCTGTGGAAACCTTTAGAGATACTAATTATGAATTGCAGCAAGATAACTATAATATATCACTAGATGTTGAAAAAATAAAAGATGAAAATAATGCATTTAGATATACCATTGCAAAAATAAAAAAGTAAAAATCTAGTGTGCATGTGTAAAACTTGTCCTATACTTGAAACTGAAAATAAAGTGTGCCAAGAAAAAATGACCATAATGAAAAATGGAAATGAAGAGCTCAAAGAAAAATTGAATAAGCTGAAAACTGAAAATAGAGTGTTTAACGAAAAATGATTATGTTGAAAATGAAAAGAAAGAGCTTAAAGAAAAACTGACCAAGACTGAAACTGAAAATAAAAATCTTAAAGGGAAAATCCATTGAAATAGATTAGAAATCTAAAAACATGAAAAAGAATGAAGAAGAAAATAAAAAGGCTTTCATTAGTAAATGCACCTTGCTTGTGAATGAAAATCTTTATTTGAAATCTAAAGTCACGAACCGAGAACTGACCATAAAGAAATTTGGTATGGAAAAACAATCTTTGGATATAATTGTTGGAAACTAAATATATGGCAACAATAGGCGAGGACTTGGATATGGACTGAATCACGCTGAAAAACATAAGAATAAGAAAGTTCACATTGAGGCTACAAAAATAAAAAACATTCGTGCAAAGTGCTTTACATGTGGATGTGTTGGTCATACTTCTCATCATTGCATTTATATGAACAAAAATATGAAGTTCAAGCAAATATGGGTTCCTAAAAGTTTGTTGACTAACATGAGTGGACCTTGTTGGATTCCAAGGTCACACATAACATCTTCTGTGTAGGTAAGATGGAGGAGCAAGGAACTATGGATTGGACATCGCATTTCATTGAAGTTCCTTAGCCAAACAACAACGCGAAGGTATGATTTCTTGTTTGAACGTAATGAATACCATCATAGGATTTTTTTGGTGTGTCTTCACTTTTATGATTTTTGTGTGTGATTTTTTTGGTGTGTTTATTTATTGGTGTGCTTTTAATTTTGTGTGTGTGTGTGATAGAAAACTTTGAAAAAAAATAAAAAAATTGCAAAATTGAAAATAAAAAAAATGAGAAAAGTGCAAAATGTATAAAGATTGAGCTTATTGTACACTCTCTTTCGATTGTCAAAATTGCACTTTTGAATGATATTCATATCCATGTAGAAATCTTGTATTATTGTCATGACTATAATTACTTAGTCTAAATGATCATGACATGTTCAATAAATTGAATAACTTGATTTCTACACCTTCACTCTACACTTTCACGAGGTTAATTGTTATTGCATATATCGAATTGTTTTCATGAAACTTGGGAAAGTATTTGTCGGTAGATGAATTAAAAATATTGAAAAACATATTATTATACAGGATATGGAGTATCTTGCCTTGGATAAAAATTAGAGCTCATGAAAAGAAAATAAAAACAATGAAAAAATTGCAAAAAATGATAAAGAGAAGACAATATCTCCGTGTGAAAAATGGATACGGTCCATGGCAACGACACAACCCATGAGTATCCAACTTATGCTTTATGATTAATCTTTTACGTTGGTGTGATACCCGTCAAGCAATGCCACCCCATATCTAAGAGTCCATATAGGCTATGTTTTGGGTGTTGGTAACTTGAACACATTATTAATGAGGTGGGAAAAATCAATCCTAATAGAATTGATGTTACTTTGAAAAGTTGATTTGTATTAGTGGATTTTCATGAAACATTTCTCTACTCTAAATCATCACACGAGCACGAAGGTGTATTAATCATTGTTATGAGATTAATTGAATATCAAGTGGTTTTTTTAATTGTCTTAATGTGATCATATGTCTTGACTAATACTTTATTTTTATATTGCATATGATATGAAACTCTGTAGTGCTCTCTTTTGATGATAACAAAAGGGGGAGAATAATGTATAGATTTGATCATGGTATAAGCATATGCATATTGATAGGAGGATCAATTTAGTAGGGGGAGCATGTCAATAGGGGGATCATCTTGCATCTGATTTATATCATGTTGACATGCGTCACCACACTTCACAAACACATATCACGATGACATCTTATAGAGCTTATTAATCAAATCTTATTTGCGGTTTGTCATCATCAAAAGGGGGAGATTGTTGGATACAATGCGTAGTTGGATATAACGATCATTGATTTTTTGTTTGATGATAACAAATATTCGTGAATATTTTTGATGTGTTTGTTAAGTGTTTTCAGGAGGAAATAAACATGGAGAGCAATCAATGGCAATGATGTGATTATTAATCAATGGTAATCTGACAAATTGGGGAGTAATGGAAATCATGTAAATTCAAGCAAAAGCTGGAGAGATGGCAATCTCGTAAATTGTGAGAATTGGACTTGGTCAACATGATGTGGAGTGATAAGAAATTAAATTCAAAAAGAGATCAAAATAAAGTCCAAATCAATTTGGATTACGGGGATTTGACTTGGTCAATTTTATTATAAAGATCCATATCTATCAAAAAATCCGCCAAAATATCCGTTGGAACTGGGAGATCGCCATCTTCAATTGAAAAATAAGAGAAGACAAACTTATGCCAAAAATAATATACTTTAATAAAAAGATCCACATCTTCAAGAAAACTTTGAAAATAGCCCCGAGGTCAGAATAATCTGCAAAAATGTCTGTTAGAACCGGGAGATCGCCACCTTCAACTTAAAAATAAAAGAAGACACAATTTGTCCAAAAAATCATATCATTTGATAAAAAGATACATAATTTCCCGAAAATGTAGAAAAATAACACCGATCTCGGAAAAATCCGCAAAAATGTCTGCTGGAATCGGGAGATCGCCATCTTCAACTAGAAAAATAAGAGAAGACAAAATTAGGTTATAAAAAGCATATCATTTAATATAAAGATTCAAATCTTAACAAAAAATGTAGAAAATTGCCTGGAGCTCAGAAAAATCCCTAAAAAGTCCGTTGGAACCGGGATATCGCCATCTTCAACTGAAAAATAAGTGAAAAAAAGTATGCCAAAAATCAAATCATTTACTGAAAAATATATCTTCATGAAAATTTAGAAAATAGCCTCGAGGTCAGAAAAATCCGCAAATATAAATATTGGAACCGGAGATCGACATATTCAATTGAAAAATATGAGATGACAAACTTAGTAATATGAGATGACAAACGTAGTCTATAAAAATCATATCATTTAATAAAAAGATCCATATCTTCAATGAACTTTTGAAAATAGGTCCAAGCTAAGAAAAATCTACAAAAATGTCCATTAGAAAAGGAAGATCTGCATCTTCAACTGAAAAATAAGAGAAGACAAAACTGGGCCAAAAAGTCATATCATTTAATAAAAAGATCCATAACTTCTCGAAAATATATAAAATAGCCCCGAGCTTTAAAAAATCTGCATAAATGTCTATTGGACCCAGGAGATCGCCATTTTAGAAGAGAAAAATTACTAGAAAGATCATATCAATTAATATAGAGATTCATCACTTACCGAAAATGTAGAAAATAGCCCAGAGCTTAGGAAAAATCCGCACAAATGTCTGTTGAAACCGAGAGATCGCCATTTTCAACTGAAAAGTAAGAGAAGACAAAACTAGGCCAAAAAATCATATTATTTAATAAAAATATCCATAACTTCCAGAAAATATTGAAAATAGTTCCGAGCTCAGAAAAATCTACAAAAATGTCAGTTGGAACCGAGAGATCGCCATCTTAATCTGAAAAATAAGAGAAGACAAAATTGGCGAAAAAATCAAAGGGTTTTTCTCATATTAGTCCCTTATATTATGTGTATTTTGATATTAGTCCCTTAAATCTTTGTAATTTGAATTCAGTCCCTTAAAGGGACTATTTAGGTTAAACATTAAACATTTAAGGGACTATTTAGGTGATCAAAAGGGACTATTTAGATTAACGTTAAACATTTAAGGGACTAAATTCAAATTACAAAGATTTAAGGGACTAATATCAAAATACACATAATTTAAGGGACTAATATGAGAAAAACCCTTAATAAAAAGATCCATATCTTCAATAAAACGTAGAAAATAGCTCCGAGCACAGAAAAATCCACAAAAAATGTCTGTTTGAACAGGTAGATTGCCATCTTAAACTGAAAAATAAGAGAAGACAAAATTGGGCCAAAATGATATCATTTAATATAAAGATCCAATCTCATGGGAAGTCTTGGAAACAACCTCCTCTTCATATAGAAACGACGGACGCTCCTCATTTGGCCTCTTACTTACCCACAACGTCTGCGAAATCTGTGAGAGTCCCAGAAATCGTTAACCATGGCCATTACATGAGTATTGAACCTGTGAGTGAATTCTTATAGTTTTCCCATGGAAAGCGATGGTGCTGCACAATCGATGTCATAGGAGGCAAGATTTTGGTCGTTTGATGCTTGGATTGGTCGATAGCTTGGGTTGCCAGAAATAGTAAAATGCTACAACCCCGCTATTCGCAACAACCTTGGTGTTATTGTTATATACAACGGTCTTTGATTTCTAGTTTGATGATAACAAACCTTCGTGAATATTTTTGATGTGTTTGTTAAATGTTTTCATGTGGAAATAAATATGGAGCAATCAATGGCAATGATGTGATTATTAATCAGTGGCAATCTGGCAAATTGGGAGTAATGGCAATGACATAAATTCAAGCAAAAGTTGGAGAAATGGCCATCTCGTAAATTAAGAGAATTGGACTTGGTCAACATGATGTGGAGTGATCAGAAATTAAATTCAAAAATAGATCAAAATCATGTCCAAATCAATTTGGATTAAGGGGATTTGACTTGGTCAAATTTGATTGAATTTGGATTCAAATTAGATCTCATTTGGATACAAAAGGAGTTCTATTTTGAATAGGATATTGACCAAGTTCATTGGACCAAAGAGATGAGATGAGATCAAATCAACTTGGAGATATCAAATCAATTTCAAGGAGTTTTGATTCAATCCAATTACTTGGGTCCAAGCACTATAAATACAATCCCGATTTCTACACGGAAAACCCTTACGAGAGAGAGAACAAGCAAACAAGGCCGGCCATAGACTTATTTTCATTCATCTTGGGTGAATTGTTTCTCCTCCAAACTTCAAAGAGATCATCAAATTCGCAGGAAGAAGAAAGAGCTCGACAGCCGATGCTAAAAAGTGCATAACTTTCTCCACAGAGCTCGGATTGACGAAACGTTTGTGCCCGGACGATCACAAATCAATGCTCTATGCTATGGTGATAT
Organism: Scilla litardierei; assembly: GCA_030789695.1. NCBI lineage: Eukaryota > Viridiplantae > Streptophyta > Magnoliopsida > Asparagales > Asparagaceae > Scilla > Scilla litardierei. The sequence continues at coordinate 73,104,819 of CM061136.1, forward strand.
TGTTCTGATATTAATCTCTGTATTAAATCAGTGCCTTTTATTTTAGCATGAGTTTATTCTGAATAGCTTCATAGTTTACAGCATCTCAAAGCCTCTTCATCTCAAAGCTTCATCAAACCAAAGCTTACATTGAATCAAGCCAAAGCACAAGCAACTACTTCTCCATCATACAATGTTTGCTCAATATATTGCCGAAGCTATCAATTTCAAAAGCACCGAAGATTATCAAGTCCAAGTTCCAAGCGTCAACCTTCAAGATCTACAAGTCACGACCAGATATCCTCAACAAATCTGTCCTTTATTATTATTTAGTTGAAGAGGACGAGCTCACAATTCCAACGAGTATTTATACGGATTTTTCTGAGCTCAGGGTGCTTTACTGCAATTTCTAGAAGACGAGGTATTTGATTACGTTACGCACAGACTGCTGTCGATTCTACAGAACAGAGAATTGATTTATGCATAGACTAGATTCCAGATTTGCGAAGCAAACTTTGGAGGGTTGTATCTTTTGATCTAGAGATCAGATTGACACACCGTTTGCACCAGCACGAAGCTGACGACAAGCTTATCGACTAGGATACATATCTTCCATAAAATGTAGAAAATAGCACGGAGCTAAAAAAATATGCAAAAGTGTCCATTGGGACCGAGGGATCGCCATCTTCAACTAAAAATAAGAGATGGCAAAATTAGCCTATAAAAATCATATCATTTAATATAAAGATACATATCTAACAGAATATGTAGAAAATAGCACAGAGCTAAGAAAAATTCGCAAAATGTTCGTTGGAACATGGAGATCTCCATCTTCAACGAAAAAAAATAAGAGACGACAAAATTAGGCCAAAAAATCATATCAGTTAATAAAAACATACATATCTTCCAGAAAATGTAGAAAATAGCATTGAGCTCAGAAGAATCCACAAAAATGTCCGTTTGAACTGGGATATCGTCATCTTCAACTAAAAAAATAAGAGAAGACAAAATTAGGCTATAAAAAGCATATCATTTAATAAAAAGGTTCATATCTTACAGAAAATGTAGAAAATACAATCGATCTCATAAAAATTCGCACAAATATTCATTGGAACCTGAAGATCGCCATCTTCAGCCGAAAAATAAGAGAAGACAAAATTAGGATATAAAAATCATATCATGTAATATAAAGATTCATTTCTTACAGAAAATGAAGAATATAGCTTGGAGCTCAAAAAAATCCGCAAAAATGTCCGTTGTTACCCTGAGATCGCCATCATAAATGAAATAAAATAAGAGAAGAAGAAATTAGGCCAAAAATCATATCCTTCAATAAAAAGATGCATATCTTCAAGAAAATGTAGAAAAACAGCCCCGAGCTTAGAAAAATCCCCAAAAAAGTCTGTTGAAACCAGAAGATTGACATCTTCAACTTAAAAATAAATATAAGACAAATTTAAGCTATAAAAATTATATCATTTAATATAAAGATCCATATCTTTCATAAAATCTCGGAATAGCACCGATCTCAGAAAAAATCGCAAAAATGTCTGTTGCAACCAGAGATCGCTATGATTAACTGAAATATAAGAGAAGACAAAATTAGGCAATAAAATCATATCAATTAATGTAAAGATTCTTATCTGTCAGAAAATGTAGAAAACAGCCACGAGCTCAGAAAACTCCACAAAAATGTCCATTGGAACTGGGAGCGCGTCAAATTTAGCGAATAAAAAGAGAAGACAAAATTAGGCCAAAAAATTAGATCATTTAAAAAACGATCGATATCTTCCAGTAAAAAATAGCTGAGAGCTTAGAAAATCCGTAAAAATGTATGTTGGAACAGGGAGATCGCCATCATCAGAGAAAAAAATAAGAGACGACAAAATTAGGCCAAAAAATCATATCATTTAATAAAACGATCGATCTCTTCCAGAAAATACAGAAAATAGTCCCGAGGTCAGGAAAATCCATAAAAATGTCCGTTGGAACCGTGAGACTGCCATCTTCAACTAAAAAAATAAGAGAAGACAAACTTAATATATAAAAATCATATCATTTAATAAAGGATCCATATCTTCAATAAAATGTAGAAAATAGCCCTGAGGTCAAAAAATCCGAAAAAAATGTCTGTTGGAACCAGGAGATCGCCATCTTCAACTGGAAAATAAGCACAGACAAAATTAGGCTAGAAAAATCATATCATTTAATACAAAGATTCATATCTTATAGAAAAGGCAGAAAACAGTCCCCAGCTCAGAAATTTCCGTAAAAATGTCCTTTGGAACAGAGAGATCAGTATCTTCAACTGAAAAATTAGAGAAAACAAAATTATGCCAAAAATCATATCATTTAATAGAAAGATCCACATCTTCCAGAAAATACAGAGAAAAGTAAAATCCGCAAAAATATTTGTTTGAATTGGGAGATCACCGTTTTCAACTGAAAAATAAGAGAAGACAAAATTAGGCTATAAAAATCATATCATTTAATATAAAGATTCATAACTTACAGAAAATGTAGAAAATAGCCTGGAGCTCAGGAAAACTGCAAAAATGTACGTTGGAACCGGGAGATCGTCGGTTTCATCTGAAATATAATAGAAGACAAAATAAGGCCAAAAAAATCAAATGATTTGATAAAAATTAATATCTTCCAGAAAATGTTGAAAATAGCCTCGAGGTAAAAATCTGCGAAAAATGTCTGTTGGAATTGGAGATTGTCATCTTCAGCTAAAAAATAAGCGAAGACAAAATTATGCCAAAAATAAAACCATTTAATAAAAAGATTCATATCTTCCATAAAATGCAGAAAATAACCCCGAGCTTAGAAAAATCTTCAAAAATTTCTGTTTGACCCGGGAGATGACCCATCTTCAACTGAAAAATAAGAGAAGACCAAATCAGGCAATAACAATCATATCATTTAATAAAAAGGTCCATATCTTACAAATAATGTAGAAAATAGCCATAGCTCAGAAAAATCCATTCAAATGTCTGTTGGAACCAGGAGATCGCCATCTTTTACTAAAAAATAGAATAAATTTTTTTGGCTAAATAATCATATCATTTAATAAAAGATCCATATCTTCCAGAAAATGTAGAAAAATTCTCACTAATTAAAATCTGCAAAAATGTCCATTGGAACCGATAGATCGTCATCTTCAACTGAAAAATAGAGAAGACAAACAGATGCTATAAAAATTATATCATTTAATAAAAAGATACATATCTTCTATAAAATGTAGAAAATAGCACCGAGCTCAGTAAAATCAGCAAAAATGGCTGTTGGAACCGGGAGATCGCCATCTTCAATTTAAAAATAAAAGAAGACAAAATTAGGCCAAAAATCATATCATTTAATAAGAAGACCAATATCTTCCAAAAAATTTAGAAAATATGCCCGAGGTCAGATAGATCCGTAAAAATGTCCGTTGGAACCGATAGATCGACATCTTCGACTGAAAAATAAGAGAAGAAAAAATTAGGTCAAATAAATCACATCATTAATAAAAAGATACATCACTTTTTTGAAAATGTAGAATAATAGCACCGAGCTTAAAAAAATCCGTAAAAATGTCTGTTGGAATCAGGAGATCACCATTTTCAGCTGAAAAATAAGAGAAGACAAATTAGGCTATAAAAATCACATCATTTAATAAAAAGATCCTTATCTTCCAAAAAGTAGAAAATTGAGTGGAGCTTTAAAAATCTGCACAAATGCCGTTGGAACCGAAAGATCGCCATATTCAACTGAAAAAAGAAAAAACAAAATTAGGCCATTAAAAAAGATGTATATTTTCCAGAAAATGTAGAAAATAGCCCCAAGTTAAGAAAATTTCGCAAAAATGTGCACTCGAACCGATAGGTCCCTATCTTCGACGGAAAATAAGAGAAGACAATCGTAGGCTATTAAATCATATCATTTAATAAAAATACATATATTTCATCAAAATGTAGAAAATAGCACCGAGCTCGTAAAAATCCGCAAAAATATCTGTCGAACCCGGGAGATGCCATCTTCAAGTGAAAAATAAGAGAAGACAAACTTAGGCCAAAAACTAATAATTTAATAAAAAGATTCATATCTTCCAAAAAATTTAGAAAATAGCCATGAGGTCAGAATAATCTGCAAAAATGTCTGTTAGAACCGGGAGATCGCCATTTTCAACTTAAAAAAAAGAGAAGACAAAATTAGTCCAAAAAATCATATCATTTGATAAAAAGATCTATAACTTCCCGAAAATGAAGGAAAAATAGCAACGATCTCAGAAAAATCCGAAAAATGTCTGTTGGAACCGGGAGATCGTCATCTTCAACTAAAAAATAAGAGAAGATAAAATTAGGATTATAAAAACATATCATTTAATATAAAGATTCATATCTTACAGAAAATGTAGAAAAAAGCTCGGAGCTCAGAAAAATCTCTAAAAATGTCCGTTGGAACCGTAAGATCGTCATCTTCAACTGATAAATAAGAGAAGACAAAATTAGGCCAAAAATCTTATCATTAATATAACCAGAAAATTTAGAAAATAGCCTCGAGGTTAAAAAATCCGCAGAAATGTCCGTTAGAACCGGGAGATTGCCATCTTCAACTGAAAATTAAGATAAGACATACTTGGTCTATAAAAATCATAACATTTAATAATAAGATCTATATCTTCACTGAACTTTTGAAAATAGTTTCGAGGTGAGAAAAATCTTCAAAAATGTCAGTTGGAACCAGGAGATCGACATCTTCAACTGAAAAAATAAGAGAAGACAAAATTAGGCTTATAAATTATATCATTAAATATAATTATTCATATCTTACCGAAAATTTAGATTATAGTCCGGAGCTCAAAAAATCCCTAAAAATGTCCGTTGGAACCGATAGATCGCCATCTTCAACAACAAAAGAGGCACAAAATTATGCCAAATAACCATTTAATCTAATAAAAAGATCCATAAAAATTGGCTAAAATGTTAATTGGACCCTAGAGATGCCATTTTCAACTGAAATATAAGAAAATACAAAAATTAGGCTATAAAAATCATATCAAATAATATAAAGATTCATATCTTACAGAAATTGTAGAAAATAGCACGGAGCTCAGAAACAATGTCCGTTGGAATCGGTAGATCACCATTTTCAGCTAAAATAAGAGAAGATAAAATTAGGCCAAAATGATATTATTTAATAAAAATATCCACATAACATCCAGAAAATGGAGAAAAATTTTCCTGAGCTCAGAAATATACGCGAAAATGTCAATTGGAATCGATAGATTGCCATATTAAACTGAAAAATAACAGAAGACAAAATTAGGCAAAAAATAATATAATTTAATAAAAAGATACAAATCTTAGAAAAAGTAGAAAATTGCACCATGTACAGAAAAATCTAGCATATCATTTAATAAAAAAAATCCATATCTTACAAAAAATGTAGAAAATAGTTCTGAGCTTAGAAATATTCGCAAAATGTTTGTTGGAACCGGATATCGCCATCTTCAACTGAAGAATAAGAGAAGACAAAATTAGGCTACAAAAATCAAATCATTTAATAAAAAGATACATATATTCAATAAAATGTAGAATATAGCCACGAGCTCAGAAAAATCCACAAAAATATCCGTTGGAACCAGGAGATCGCCATATCAACTCAAAAATAAGATATGACAAAATTAGGCCATTAAATCATATCATGTAATAAAAAGATACATATCTTCCAAAAATGTAGAAAATAGACTCGAGCTCA
>CM061136.1:73111039-73152688 GCA_030789695.1 Scilla litardierei
AACGGACATTTTTTCGAATTTTTCTGAGCTCAGAGCTATTTTCTACATTTTCAGTATGACATGAATCTTTATATTAAATTATATGATTTTTATAACCTAATTTTTTCTTCTTTAATTTTTTCAGTTGAAGATGGTGATCTCCCTGTTCTTAGGAACAGTTTTGTGGATTTTTGTAAGCTTGGGACTATTTTCTACATTATCAAAAAGTTATGTATCTTTTTGTTAAATGATTGTATTTTTATAGCCTAATTTTGTCTTCTCTTATTTTTAAGTTGAAGATGGCGATCACCCGGTTGAACAGACATTTTTGCATATTTTTTGAGCTCGAGGCTATTTTCTACATTTTATGAAAGATATAGAACTTTTTATTAAATAATATGATTTTATAGTTTACGTTAGCCTTCTCTTATTTTTTAGTTGAAGATGACAATCTCTCGGTTCCAACGGATATTTTTACATATTTTTCTGAGCTCTAGGCTATTTTCTACATATTCTGGGAGATATTGATATTTATATTAAATGAAATGATTTTATGGTCTAATTTTGTCTTCTTTTATTTTTCAGTTGAAGATCTCTCGGTTCCAACAGACATGTTTGCATATTATTCTGACCTCGGGGCAATTTTCTAAATTTTCTAGAATATATGTATCTTTTTATTAAATGATACTATGTTTGTCCTAATTTTTTTCTTCTCTAATATTTCAGTTGAAGATGGCGGTCTACCGATTCTAACGAACATTTTTTGTAGATTTTTATGAGCTCGGTGCCATTTTCTATATTTTATGAAAGATAAGAATCTTTTTATTAAATGATATGATTTGTATAGCCTACATTTGTCTTCTCTTATTTTTTTCAGTTGAAGATAGCGATCTACCCGTTCCAACAGACATTTTTGCGGATTTTTCTTAGCTTAGGACTGTTTTTCTACCTTTTATGAAGATATGGAAATTTTAATTAAATGATGTGATTTTTGGGCCCAATTTTGTCTTTTCTTTTTCATTAGATGGCGATCTCTCGGTTCCAATTTACATTTGTGGGGATTTTTTTTGAGCTTCGGGCTATTTTCTACATTATCAATAAGATATGGATCTTTATATTAAATGATATGATTTTTATAGCATAATTTCATCTTCTCTTATTTTTCAGCTGAAGATGGAGGTCTCCTTGTTCCAACAGACATTTTTGCGGATTTTTCTGAGCTCGGGGCTATTTTTCTATGTATTCAGGAAGTTATGAATCTTTTTATTAAATAATATGATTTTTGGCCAAATTTTGTCTTTTCTTATTTTTCAGCTAAAGATGGCGATCTCCCAGTTCCAACAGACATTTTTGAGGATTATTCTGACCGCGAGGCTATTTTCTAAATTTTCTGGAGATATGAATCTTTTATTAAATGATTTGATTTTTGGCCTAATTTTGCCTTCTCTTATTTTTCAGTTGAAGATGGCGATCTTCCTGTTCCAACTAATTTTTATGGATTTTTCTGAACTCGGTGCTATTTTCTACATTTTATAGAAGATGCACTATAACAAACTAGTCATTTACAACTTTCATAGGACAACGTTTCTATTTTGGTATTTGTAATAAATGTTTACCCCAACCTTTTTCTCTATGAAAGTTGTAAAAAATATTTATTACAACTTTTTTCATGGATAGTTGTAAAAAATGGTTATTACAATTTTTGTGTGTGGATAGTTGTAAAAAATAGTTATTACCACTTTTTTCATGTATAGTTGTAAATTTTACGTTTGACACCACAACTTTTTTTCTCTGAAAGTTGTAAAAAATGTTTGTTACAACTTTTTCGTAGATAGTTGTAAAATATGGTTATTCAACTTTTCTCGTGAAAAGTTGTACATGTTAATTTTAACGCCACAACTATTTTTCTCTTAATGTTGTAAAAAATGGTTATTACAACTTTTGTCGTGGATAGTTGTAAAAAATGGTTATTACAACTTTTTTCGTGAATAGTTGTAAATGTTAATTTTGACACCACAACTATTAATTATTGCTTATGAACAATTTTTTATTTGGCTAAAATATATTGTTAGAACATGAGGTTTGAGGAAAAAAATTCTATCAGGGCCATTTTTTGATAGTCATGAGAAGTTAATATGAAATGGTTAAGAAAGAAGAAAGTGGGTTCATTTATGCATGAGACGAATTTTTTTCTAATGCTACATGTGGCCCGTAATTAACTGATCCATATGTTAGCAACATTGTAAAAAGATACGCACCGTACTTTGTCATCAATGCTTTTCCCAAATAATCCCTTTTTCTATTTACAAACGTTAATTTAAAAGTAAGAGGGAGTTTGACTATGTGGAATAGGGGGGGAGTGCGAATGTAAGACAGCTTCAACAGTTTTGAGATCATGAGAGAGGAAAATAAAGCACTAGCAAGTTTCTCTAGTAGGCCAACCCTAATCCAAACTGTTGCTCCTCTCTTTCTCCCCTCTCGCCTAGCCCCATCTCGCCCTTGCTCCGATCTCCTCTCTCTCAAGCCATAGCTCGAGATCTCCTCTCCCCCAAGTCCTAGCTCGCGATCTCCTCTCCCCCAAGCCCTAGCTCGCGATCTCCTCTTCCCCAAGCCCATCTGGAGCCCTCTTCGTGCACTCTACTCAAGCGATGGAGTAGCGAGGACGTAAATACTCAAACGATGACTAAGTCAAAGTGATGGAGGAATTGCTATTCATATAGCAAATTGGAAGATGGAGAAATTTCTATTCATATAGCAAATTGGACTTGATACAATATGGGGTGAGATGGAGAGAATCACATTGGATTTGTTCATATCTATTTGTTTCTATACCAAATCCCATTAGCATTGCAAATCAAATCCTATTCAAATTCATAATTCTATTTGTATTGGAATGAGATCAAAAAAGTCCCATTCAATCCCCCTACTCTTGGGATCCTCCTTGCCGCAAAACCCTAAGGGACTCCCTATAAAAAGCAAGCATCAAATAGGGAAACAGTGCGACCAACACAAAATTCCCAAGCTTCAAATCCTTGTTCTTGCCGAAATACTCCTTAGGGTTTGAACCACATAGCCGCAAGCCAAAAATTCTCCATTGCTAAATATTCCAAGGCCAAACGAACTCCTAGATATCTCCATTGCCGCAATCTATCTATCAAGCTCTCTCCATCATCAAGCTCGAGCAAATTATCCCAAGCTGCCGCAATCTCTGAGTCCTACATATGCAGCAACAACCTTGTGAATCCTGAGGTGCTTTGCTGCAAGATCCCCTTCAGAGCAGCTTGCCGAACCAAGCTTCAACCATCAAGCCGTAATTTTTGACCAGCTGAACTCACATGTGCATGCTGCAATTGTGGACTCCATCACGTAAGGCCATCAACCCCATGCCGCAGCATTGAAGGGAGCAATGCAGCCGCAACATTGAAGGGGAGTATTGCAGCCGCAACATTTGACTCATGAAATTTGCAACCCTGCCGCAACATTGGTTCCTTTACAATTGTTTTTTGCAGGCACATTGAATCAAAGGTGAGAGGATTAATAAAGAAGGAAGGGGCCAAAAGCTAAGTACATGATTGTTTAATTGAAGAGAGAGAGGGGCTGAGCCAAGCACCTTGCTAACCCATAAATCTTAGTGCCAACAAAAAAGATGCAACATAGTTGATCAAGCTAGCCAAGAGCACGTTGTCTCAAGTTCAGATTGCCTTCATCCAAGCACCATCCAGAGGCCGCAAGTTCTATTAGAGGAGCATCCACTACTGCAACATCTTGGGGGTGCTACAGGATGTAACGTGCCTATGGAGCGAGGTGTTACATATAGCCTATGTTTGTATTCTCTTATTTTTCAGTTGAAGATGACGATCTCCCGGTTTGAACAGACATTATCGCAGATTTTTATTAGCTGCAGACTATTTTTCTACATTTTCTTGAAGATATGTATCTTTTTATAAAATGATATGATTTTTGGCCTAATTTTATCTTCTCTTTTTTAATTTGAAAATGGTAATCTCCAATTCCAATGAACATTTGTGCGGATTTTTTTGAGTTACGAGCTATTTTCTATATTTTTTTGAATAATATGAATAATTATTAATGATATGATTTTTATAACCTAATTTTGTCATCTCTTATTTTTAAGTTGAAGATAGCGATCTCCCGTTCCAAGGGACATTTTTGCAGATTTTTCTGAGTTCGAGGCCATTTTTCTACATTTTCGAGAAGTTATGGATCTTTTTATTAAATGATATGATTTTTTTGGCCTAATTTTGTCTTCTTTTATTTTTCAGTTGAAGATAGCGATCTCCCGTTTCTAACGGATATTTTGCATTTTATTCTGACCTTGTGACTATTTTCTAAATTTTTTTGGAAGATATGGATCTTATATTAAATGATTTGACTTTTGGCCTAATTTTTTCTTCTCTTATTTTTAAGTTGAAGTCGTCGATCTCCCTTCTCCAACAGATATTTTTGCAGTTTTTATAAGCTTGGTACTATTTTCTACATTTTAAGAGCCTACGTTTGTCTTCTCTTATCTTTTCAATCGAAGATAGCAATTTACCAGTTCCAATGGACATTTTTGCGGATTTTTCTTAGCTTAAGTGTATTTTTCTACTTTTTCTGAAATATATGGATCTTTTTTGAAATAATATAATTTTTGGCCTAATTGTGTCTTCTCTATTTTTCAATTGAAGATGACGATCTCCCGATTCCAATGAACATTTTTGTGGATTTTTCTGAACTCTGTGATATTTTCTACATTTTCTGTACGTTATAAATCTTTAAATTAAATGATATGATTTTTATAGCCTAATTTTGTCTTCACTTATTTTTTTCTGTTGAAGATGTCGATCTCTTAGTTCCAACAATAATTTTGTGGAATTTTTTGGGCTCGACACTATTTTCTACATTTTATGGAAGATAAAAAACTTTTTATTAAATGATATATTTTTTATAGCTTACATTTATCTTCTCTTGTTTTTTTAGTTGAAGATGTTGATCTCTCTGTTCCAACTGAAATTTTTGCAGATTTTTCTGAGCTCAAGGCTATTTTCTACATATTCTGGAAGATATGGATCTTTATATTAAATGATATAATTTTTATGGTCTAATTTTGTCTTCTTTTATTTTTCAGTTGATGATGACGATGTCCTGGTTCCAACGGACATTTTTGCATATTATTCTGACCTTGGGCCTATTTTCTAAATTTTCCGGAATATATGTATCTTTTTATTAAACGATATGATTTTTACCCTAATTTTGTCTTCTCTTATTTTTCAGTTAAAGATGTCGATCTCCTGGTTCCAACGGACATTTTTGCAGATTTTTATGAGCTCGGTGTTATTTTCTATATTTTATGGAAGATAATGATCTTTTTATTAAATGATATGATTTTTATAGCCTACATTTGTCTTCTCTTATTTTTTTCAGTTGAAGATGTCGTTTTACTCGTTCCAACAGACATTTTTACATATTTTTCTTAGGTTGGGACTATTTTTCTACCTTTTCTAGAAGATATGGATATTTTAAATTAAGTGATATGATTTTTTGGCCCAATTTTGTCTTCTCTTTTTTAAGTTGAAGATGGCGATCTCCCGGTTCCAACTACATTTGGGCGGATTTTTTTGTGCTCCGTGCTATTTTCTAATTATCTATAAGATATGGATCTTTATATTAAATTATATGATTTTTATAGCATGATTATGTCCTCTCTTATTTTTCAGCTAAAGATGGTGATCTCTCAGTTCCAACAGACATTTTTGTGGATTTTTTTGAGCTCAGGGCTATTTTTCTACATTTTTAGGTAGTTATGGATCTTTTTATTAATGATATGATTTTTGGCCAAATTTTGTCTTCTCTTATTTTTAACTGAAGATGGCGATCTCCCGGTTCTAATGGATATTTTTTGGATTATTCTGAACTCGGGGCTATTTTCTAAATTTTCTGGAAGAAATGGATCTGTTTATTTGATTTTTGGTCTAATTTTGCCTTCTCTTATTTTTAAGTTGAAGATGGCAATCTCCCGGTTCCAACTTATATTTTTACGGATTTTTCTTAGCTAATTGATATTTTCTACTTTTTACGAAAGATATGTATCTTTTTATTAATTGAGATGATTTTTATAGCCTACATTTTTTCTCTTATTTTTTTCAGGTGAAGATGGTGATTTATCAGTTCCAACGGACATTTTTGCGGACTTTTCTTTTCTTGGGACTATTTTTATACATTTTCTGTAAAATATGTATTTTTTTCTTAGATGATATGAATTTTTAGCCTAATTTTGTCTTCTACTTTTTCTGTTGAAGATGTCGATCTCCCAATTTCAACATATATGTTTACAAATTTTTCACAGCTCCGCGCTATTTTCTATATTTTATGAAAGATTTGAATATTTTTTATTAAAGGATATGATTTTTGGCCTAAATTTGTCTTCTCTTATTTTTCAGTTGAAGATGTCGATCTTTCGGTTCCAATGGACAATTTTGCGGATTTTTATGTGCCCGAAGCTAATTTTTACATTTATGGAACATATGGCTCTTTTTATTAAATGATATGATTTTATAGCCTAAGTTTGTCTTGTCTTATTTTTCTGTTGAAAATGGCGATCTCCCAGTTCCAACGGACATTTTTGCGGATTTTTCTGAGTTGGGGGCTATTTTCTATATTTTATTAAAGATATGGATCATTTTATTAAATGATATGATTTTTATAGCCTAAGTTTGTCTTCTCTTACTTTTCAATTAAAGATGGTGATATCTGGTTTCCAACGGACATTTTGCAGATTTTTTTGAGTTTGGGGCTATTTTATACAGTTAATTGAGGATATGGATCTTTTAATCAAATGATGATTTTATAGCCTAAGTTTGTCTTCTCTTATTTTTTTAGTTGTAGATGGCGATCTCCTAGTTTCAATGGACATTTTTGCCGATTTTTCTGACCTCGAGCCTATTTTCTATATTTTCCAGAAGATGTGTATCTTTTTATTAAATAATATGGTTTTGGGCATAATTTTGTCTTCTCATATTTTTTTCATTGAATATGGCGATCTCCCGGTTCCAGTGGACAGATTTGCGAATTTTTCTTAGCTCTAAGCAATATTATACATTTTCTATAAGCCATTGATATTTATATTAAATGATATAATTTTTATAGCCTAATTTTGTCTTCTTTTATTTTCTGTTGAAGATGACGATCTTCCGGTTCCAACAGAAAATTTTGCGGATTTTTCGAAGATCTGGGCTATTTTCTACATTTTCTAAAAGATATGGATCATTTAATTAAATCATATGATTTGTTGGCATTATTCTGTCTTCTCTTAATTTTCTGTTGAACATGGTGATCTCTCGGTTCCAACGGACATTTTTTGCGAATTTTTCTAAGCTCGAGACTACTTTTTACTGTTTATTGAAGATATGTATCTTTTTATTAAATGATATGATTTTTATCACCTAATTTTGTATTCTCTTATTTTTTTAGTTCAAAATGTCGATCTCCCGGTTCTAGCAGAAATTTTTACGATTTTTTCTGAACTCTGGTCTATTTTCTACAGTTTCTGTAAGATATGAATCTTTATATTAAATTATATGATTTTTTATGTTGTCTTCTCTTATTTTTTATTGAAGATGGCAAACTGTCGGTTCAAACAGACATTTTTGCAGATTTTTCTGAATTAGGGCTATTTTCTACATTTTTTCTAAGATATGAATCTTTATATTAAATGATATGATTTTTATAGCCTAATTTTGTTTTCTCTTATTTTCAGTTGATGATGGTGAGCTCCCGGTTCCAACGGACATTTTTGCATATTTTTCTGAGCTCGGGGCTATTTTCCTAAATTTTCAGAAAGATACGGATCTTTTCATTAAATGATAAGATTTTTTGGCCTAATTTTGTATTCTCTTATTTTTAAGTTGTAGATGGCGATCTTTCGGTTCCAACGGACATTTTTGATTATTTTTCAGTACTCAGGGCTATTTTTTAAGTTTATTGAAGATATATATCTTTTTATTAAATGTATGATTTTAAGCTTAATTTTGTCTTCTCTTATTTTTCGTTGAATATTACGATCTCCCGATTCCAATGGTCCTTTTTACGAATTTTTTGAGCTCCGGGCAAATTTCTACATTTTTATGATATATAGACCATTATATTAAATGATATAATTTTTATAACCTAATTTTGTCTTCTAATATTTTTCAGTTAAAGATGACGATCTCCCGGTTCCAACAGAAATTTTTGCAGATTTTTCGGAAATCTGGGCTATTTTCTATATTTTATGAACGATATGTATCTTTTTATTAAAGGTTATGATTTTTTGGACTAATTTTATATTCTCTTTTTTTGTTAAAGATGAGGTCTTCTGGTTCCAATGGACATTTCACGCGGATTTTCCTCGCTCGGGACTATTTTCTATATTTTACTTAAGATATGGAACTTTTTTAAATGATATGATTTTTGTCGCATAATTTTGTCTTATCTTAATTTTCAGTTAAGTATGTTGATCTGCCGGTTTCAACAGACATTTTTACGGATTTTTTTGAACTTGGTGCAATTTTTCTACATTTTCAGTGAGATAAGGATTTTTATTAAATGATATGATTTTTTGGGGCTAATTTTGTCTTCATTTATTTTTTCGTTGAAGATAGCGATCTCCCTGTTCTAATAAACTTTTTTACATTTTTTCTGAGCTCTGGGCTGTTTTCTACATTTTCTGTATGATATGAATCTTTTAATTAAATGATATGATTTTTATAGCCTAAGTTTGTCTTTCCTTATTTTTCAGTTGAAGATAGTGATCCTCCGATTCCAAAGGATATTTTTGCGGATTTTTCTGAACTCAGAGCGATTATCTACGTTTTCTGGAATATATATTTCTTTTTATTAAACGATATGATTTTAGCCTAATTTTGTCTTCTCTTATTTTTCAGATGAAGATGTCGATCACACGGTTACAACGGATATTTTTGCGGATTTTTTGATCTGCGGGCAATTTTTTATATTTTCTATAAGATATGTATCTTAATATTTAATGATAGGATTTTATAGGCTAATTTTGTCTTCCTTTCTTTTTCAGTTGAAGATGGTGATCTCCCGGTTACAATGGAAATTTTTGCTATTTTTTTAGCTCAGTGGTATTTTCTTTATTTTATTGAATTTTTGGATTTTTTTATCAAATGATATGCTTTCTGTAGTCTAATTTTGTCTTCCCTTATTTTTTTTGTTGAAGATGACAATTTATCAATTCCAACGGAATTTTTTACCGATTTTTCTTAGCTCGGCGCTATTTTTCTACATTTTTCGAAGATATGGATCGTTTTATTAAATGAAATGAATTTTTTGCCCTGATTTTGTCTTCTCTTATTTTTTTCGCTAAAGATGGTGATCTCCCGGTTTCAACGAACATTTTACGGGCTTTTTCTGAGCTCCGTGCTAATTTCTACATTTTCTGTAAGATATGAATCTTTGTATTGAGTCTTAAGAATTTTGTAGCCTAATTTTGTCTTCTTTTATTTTTTTAGTTGAAGATGGCGATCTCCCGATTCCAACAGACATTTTTAGGAATTTTTCTTAGCTCCGGGCTATTTTCTGCATTTTATTGGAGACATGAATCCTTTTATTAGATGATATGATTATTATAGCATAAATTTACCTTCTCATATTTTTCAGTTGCAGATGGCGATCTCCCGGTTACAACAGACATTTTATGTATCTTTTTATGAAATTATATGATTTTCATAGACTAAGTTTGTCTTCTCTTATTTTTCAGTTGAACTTGGCAATCTCAAGGTTCCATAGGAAATTTCTGCAGATTTTTCTGACCACGAGACTATTTTCTACATTTTCTGAAAGACATTGATATTTTTATTAAATGATATGATTTTTGGCATAATTATGTCTTCTCTTATTTTTAAGTAGACGATATCGATCGCTCGGTTCCAACGAACATTTTTGTGGATTTTTTGAGCTCGGAGCTATTTTCTGCATTTTATTTAAGAAATGGATCTAATCATTAAATGATATGATTTTTATAGCATAAATTTGCCTTGTCTTATTTTTCAGTTGAAGATCGCGATCTCCCGATTCTAATGGATATTTTTGCTAATTTTTTCTACATTTTGTGGAAGACATGGATCTTTTGAGTATTTTGGCCTAATTTTGTCTTCTCTTATATTTCAGTTGAAGATCGCGATCTCCCGCTCCAAAAGGCATTTTTAATGAATTTCCTAAACTACGGGCCATTTTCTAAATTTTCTGTAAGATATGAATATCATTAAATGATATAATTTTTATAGCCTAATTTCGCCTACTCTTATTTTTAATGGCGATCTCCCGGTTCCAACAAACATTTTTGTGGATTTTTCTGAGCTTGTGGTTATTTTCTGCATTTCTGAAAGATAGATTTTTTTTATTAAATGATATGATTTTTTTGGTCAATTTTGTCTTCTCTCATTTTTCAGTTGAAGTTGGCGATCTCCCGATTTCAATGTACATTTTTGTGGATTTTTATCAGCTCCAGTCTAATTTCCACATTTTCTGGAAGATATGGATCGTTTTATTAAGGGATATGATTTTTGGCAAAATTTTATCTTCTATTATTTTCATATTACAGATGGCGATCTCCTGGTTCCAACAGATATTTTTGCGTATTTTTCTAGCTACGGGCTATTTTTGACATTTTTAGGAAAATATGGATCTTTATTTTAAATGATATGATTTTAAGTCCAATTTTTTAGTCTTCTCTTATTTTTTAATTGAAAATGGCGATCTCCCGGTTCCAACTGATATATTTGCGGATTTTTCTGTGTACCGAGCAATTTTCTACATTTTATTGAAGATATGGATCTTTATATTAAATTGTATGGTTTTTATGTCCTAATTTTGTCTTATCTTATTTTTCAGTTGAAAATGACGATCTCCCGGTTCCAACGGACATTTTGTAGATTTTTCTGAGCTCATGGCTATTTTTAAATTTTATTGAAGATATGGGTCTTTTTATTAAATGAAATGATTTTTGTAGCCTAATTTTGTCTTCTCTTATTTTTCTGTTAAACATGGCGATCTCCAGGTTCGACGGACATTTTTGCGGATTTTTCTGAGCTCGGAACTATTTTTCTATATTTTCGGTTAGTTATGGATCTTTTCATTTAATGATATGATTTTAACCTAATTTTCTCTTCTCTTGTTTTTTATTTAAATATGGCAAACTCCTGGTTCTAGCAGACATTTTACATATTTTTCTGAGCTCGTGAATATTTTCTATAGTTTATTGAAAATGTGGTTCATTTTATTAAATGAAATGATTTTTATAGACTAAGTTCGTCTTCTCTTATTTTTTAGTTGAAGATGGTGATATCCCGTTTCCAACGGATTTTTTTGCAAGTTTTTCTATTCTCGGGGCTATTTTCTATTTTTATGGAAAATATGTGTCTTTTTATTAAATGATATGATTTTTATAGCCTAAGTTTGTATTACCCTATTTTTCAGTTGAATATGGCGATCTCCTGGTTCCAGCAGATATTTTTGCAGATTTTTCTGAGGTCGGAGCTATTTTTCGGTATTTTCTGGAAGATTTATATATTTTTATTGAATGATATGATTTTTGGACTAATTTGTCTTCTCTTATTTTATTCGCTAAAGATAGCGATCTTCCAGTTCTAATGGAAATTTTTGCGGATTTTTCTGAGCTCCGGGTAATTTTCTACATTTTCTGTAAGATACGGATCTTTATATTAATTGCTATGATTCTATAGCCTATTTTTGTCTTCCCTTATTTTTCAGTTGAAGATGGCGATCTCTCGGTTCTAACAGAAATTTTTGTGTATTTTCTGAGCTCGGTGCTATTTTCCTTTTTTCTAGAAGATAAGATTCTTTGTATTAATTGATATGATTTTTGTTGCCTAATTTTGTCTTCTCATATTTTCCAGTTTTTGATCGCGATCATTTTATCAAATGATATGATTTTTTGGCCTTATTTTTGTCTTGTCATACATTTCGTTTAAAGATGATGATCTCCTTGTTCCAATAGACATTTTTGTGTATTTTTCTGAGCTTCAGGCTATTTTCTACATTTGATTAATGACATGGATCTATTTATTCAATGACAAGATTTTAATAGCCTAATTTTGTATTCTCGTATTTTTAGATAAGGATGGCGATCTACAAGTTCCAACGGACATTTTTGCAGATTTTTCTTAGCATTTGGCTTTTTTCTACTTTTTTTAGAAATATGAATATTTTTATTAAATAATATGATTTTTGGCCTAATTTTATCTTCTCTTTTTTCAGTTGAGAGCCCGGTGCTATTTTTCTACATTTTATGGCAAATATGTATCTTTTTATTAAATGACATGATTTTTGTGCCTAATTTTGTCTTATTTTATTTTTCAATTGAAGATGGCGATCGCCCAGTTCCAACGAACATTTTTCAGATTTTTCTGAGCTCCTAGCTATTTTCTGTATTTTCTGTATGATATGAATCTTTATATTAAATGATATGATTTTTATAACCTAATTTTTTCTTCTCTTATTAATTAGTCGAAGATGGCGATCCCCCAATTCCAACAGATATTTTTGCCTATTTTTTCTGAGCTCGAGGCTATTTCTCTTCATTTTTGGGAAGTTATAGATCTTTTTATTAAATAATATCATTTTGACCTATTTTTTTCTTCTCAAATTATTTAGTTGAAGATGGCGATCTCCCGGTTCCAATGAATATTTTTGCGGATTTTTCTGAGCTCATGGCTATTTTCTACATTTTCGAAAAGTTATGTATCTTTTTATTAAATGATATGATTTTTATAGCCTAATTTTGTCTTCTCTAATTTTTAAGTTGAAGATGGCGATATTCCAGTTCCAAAGGACATGTTTACATATTTTTTGTGCTCGGTGCTATTTTCTGCATTTTATGGAAGATATAGAACTTTTATTAAATAATATGATTTTATTGCCAACATTTGTCTTCTCTTATGTTTTCAGTTGAAGATGGCGATCTTCCGATTCCAACGGACATTTTTGCAGATTTTTCTTAGCTGGAGACTATATTTCTATATTTTCTGGAAGATATGTATCTTTTATGAAATGATATTTTTTGCATAATTTTGGCTTCTCTTTTTTTATTGAAGATGGCGATCTCCCAGTTCCAATGGACATTTGTTCGGATTTATTTTGAGCTACGTGCTATTTTTATATTTTTTGAATAATATGAATCTTTATATTAAACGATATGATTTTTATAACCTAATTTTTTCATCTCTTATTTTTCAGTTGAAGATGGCGATATCCTAATTCTAAGGGACATTGTTGTGGATTTTTTGAGCTCGAGACAATTTTTCTATATTTTCGAGAAGTTATGGATCTTTTAATTAAATGATTTGATTTTTAAGCCTAATTTTGTCTTCTTTTAATTTTTTTAGTTGAAGATAGCTATCTCCCGTTCCTAAATTTTGCATATTATTCTGACCTCTGGACTATTTTCTATATTTCCTGGAAGATATAGATCTTTTTATTAAATAATATGATTTTTGGCCTAATTTTTTCTTCTCTTATTTTTCAAATGAAGATGGTGATCTCTCTGTTCCAATGGACATTTTTGTTCATTTTTATAAACTCGGTGCAATTTTCTACAATTTTCTAAATGATTAGACTACGGTTGTCTTCTCTTTTTTTAAGTTGAAGATGGCGATCTCCCGGTTCCAATGGATATTTTTGCGGATTTTTCTAAACTTGAGTCTTTTTTTCCTATATTTTCTAGAAGATATGGGTATTTTAATGAAATGATATGATTCTTTTTTGCCTAATTTTGTATTCTCTATTTTAGAGGATGATAATAATCTCCCGTTTCCAACGAATATTTTTGCGGATTTTTCTGAGCTCAGTGATATTTTCTACATTTTCTGTAAGATATGAATCTTTATATTAATGATATGATTTTATCGCCAAATTTTTTCTCCTATTTTTCAGTTGAAGATGCCAATCTCCCGGTTCCAACGAACATTCTTTGCGGATTTTTGAGCTCGGTGCTATTTTCTACATTTTATATAAGATATAGAAATTTTTATTAAATGATATTATTTTTATTGCCTACATTGTTCTTTACTTTTTAGTTGAAAATGGCGATCTCTTGGTTCCAACGGAAATTTTTGCGGATTTTTTTGAGCCCCAGGCTATTTTCTACATATTCTAAAATATTTGGAACTTTTATTAAATCATATGACTTTTATGGTCTAATTTTATCTTCCCTTATTTTTCAGTTGAAGATGATGATCTTTCGGTTCCAACAAATATTTTTTCGTATTATTCTGACCTCGGGGTAATTTTCTTAATTTTCTGGAATATATGTATCTTTAATTAAATGATTTGATTTTTGGCATAATTTTGTCTTCTCTTATTTTTCAGTTGAAGATGGCGACTCTCGGTTTCAACGGACAATTTTACAGATTTTAATGAGCTCAGTGTTATTTTCTATATTTTATGAAAGATGATGATCTTTTTATTAATTGATATGATTTTTATAGCCTACATTTGTCTTCTCTTATTTTTTTGAGTTGAAGATGTCAATCTACCCATTTCAACAGACATTTTTGCGGACTTTTCTTAGCTTGGGACTATTTTTCTATCTTTTCTGGAAGATATGGATATTTTTATTAAATGATATGATTTTTGGCCCAATTTTGTCTTCCCTTTTTTCAGTTAATGATGGCGATCTCCCGGTTCCAATTTACATTTGTGCAGATTTTTTTGAGCACCTGGCTATTTTCTACATTTTCTATAAGATATAGATCTCTAAATTAAATGATATGATTTTTATAGCCTAATTTGACTTTGCTTGTTTTTCAGTTGAAGATGGTGATCTCTCGCTTTCAACGGACATTTTTGCTGATTTTTCTGAGCTCGGGTCTATTGTTCTACATTTTTAGGAAGTTATGAATCGTTTTATTAAATGATATGATTTTTAGACTAATTTTTCCGTCTCTTATTTTTCAGCTGAAAATTTCGATCACCCGGTTCCAACGGACATTTTTTGCAGATTATTCTGACATCGGGGCTATTTTCTAAATTTTCTGGAAGATATGGATCTTTTATTAAATGATTAGTTTTTTGGCCAAATTTCGCCTTCTCTTATTTTTCAATTGAAGATGTCGATCTTTCGGTTCCAACGGATATTTTTGCGGAGTTTTATGAGCTCGGAGATATTTTCTACATTTTATGGAAGATATGTATCTTTATCAAATGAGAGGATTTTTATAGACTAAATTTTTCTTCTCTTATTTTTTCAAGTAAAGGAGACGATCTACCGGTTCCAACAGACATTTTTGGACTTTTCTTAAATTGGGACTATTTTTCTACATTTTCTGTAAGATATGTATTTTTTATGAAATGATACGATTTTTGGCGTAATTTTGTCCTCTCTTTTTTTCAATTGAAGATGGCAATCTCCCGGTTCCAACAGATATTTTTGCTTATTATCCTGACCTCAGAGCTATTTTATAAATTTCGGGAAGATATGCATCTTTTTCTTAAATGATATGATTTTGGGCCTAATTTTGTCGTCTCTTATTTTTTTAGTTTAAGATAGCGTCCTCCCAATTTCAACGAACATTTTTGCAGATTTTTAACCTAGAGGCTATTTTCTATTTTTTTTCCAGAAGATATGGATCATTTTCTTAAATGATATGATTTTTTGGCCGAATTTTGCCTTCTCATATTTTTTAGATGAAGATGGCGATCTTCCGATTCCAACTGACATTTTTGCTGATTTCTAAGTTCAGGGCAATGTTTCTACATTTTATGGAAGATATGGATCATTTTATTAAATGATATGATTTTTTGACCTAATTTTGTCTTCTCTTATTTTTTTAAGTTGTAAATGGCGTTCTCTCGGTTCCAACGGATATTTTTGTAGTTTTTATTGACTTAGAGGCTATTTTATACATTTTCTCGAAGATATGGATCTTTTTATTATATAATTTGATTTTTAAGACCAATTTTGTCTTCTCTTATTTTTACCGATTAAGATGGCGATCTCCTTGTTCCAACGGACATTTTTGCGGTATTTTCAGAGCTCCTGGCTATTTTCTAAATTTTTTGTAAGATATTTATCTTTAAATTAAAAGATATTATTTTTATAGCCTAATTTTGTTTTCTCTTATTTTTCAGTTGAAGATGGTGATCTCCCAGTTCAAACAGAGAATTTGGCAAATTTGACTTAGCTTGGAGCTATTTTCTGTATTTTCTGGAAAATATGCATCTTTTAGTTAAATATATGATTTGTTTTGTCTAATTTTGTCTTCGCTTATTTTTTTAGTTGAAGATGACGATCTCCCTGATCCAACGGGCATTTTTGGGGATTTTCCTTTACTCGGGGCTATTTTCTATATTTTATTGAAGATATGAAACTTTTTATTAAATGATTTGATTTTTAGCCAAATTTTGTCTTCTCTTATTTTGAAGTTGAAGATGGCGATCTCCCGGTTTCAACGGATATTTTTGCGGATTTTTCTGAGCTCAGTTCTATTTTTCTACATTTTCAGGAAGTTATGAATCTTTTTATTAAATGATATGATTTTTTGGTTAAATTTGTCTTCTCCTATTTTTTTAGTAGAATATGGCGATCTCCTGGTTCCTACAAACATTTTTTCACATTATTTTGACTTCGTGGCTATTTTATAAATTTTCTTGAAGAAATGGATATTTTTATTAAATGATATGATTTCGGCCTAATTTTTTGCCTACTCTTATTTTTCAGTTGAAGATGGCTATCTTTTGGTTCCAACAGAAATTTTTCCAGATATTTCGAAGCTCGGTGCTATTCTCTATATTTTATGAAAGATATGAATTTTTTATTTAATGATATGATTTTTATGTCCTACATTTTTCTTCTCTTATTTTTTCAGATGAATATTGCGATCTACTAGTTCCAGTGGACATTTTAAATGATATTTGTTAGCTTGGGGCAATTTTTCTTCATTTTTTGGAAGATATGGATCATTTTATTAAATGATATGGATCATTTAAATGATATGATTTTTTGGCTTAATGTTGTCTTTTCTTATTTTTAGTTGAAGATGGCATTTCATGAATCCAAGGAGATTTTTGCGGATTTTTTTGACCTAAATGCTATTTTCTACATTTTCTGAGAGAAATGGATCTTTTATTAAATAATTGTTATGAATCAACTACTGGGTAGGAGCCTCCAGCTCTTTATTTATAGGCAATAGGAGAGAATACAAATATGGGCTACATTGATATGGGCATATCTCTAAGATAGCCCAGAATCTAAACCAACTTCGGTTAATAACCATTCACAACACTCCCCCTTATCTAAACCATAGTATTTCCAAATCTTGTTCTCTTGCTCTCCAACCTAGACCAAAGATTGATCTTCTAGGCATTTGGTGCAGTCAAGAGAAAGGGCTTTTCTCCTCTCTTCCAAGAGAGTTCTTCAACACACATCACACTTCTCCTTCAAGTTCTACTTCAAGGCATAGGTGATTGTAAGTGTTGCTTTCAGATTTCATAACTTCTTTATTTGAATTGGGCTCTCGGTTGTGAGAGTGGTTTTTGCTTGCTCCCTGGTTGTGGGAGTCAAGGACATCGATTGTATTCGATTGCACTTGTAGGGTTGCTACAAGTGGGTTTTAAGGAAACCTCAAGTTAGGGTTCTAACTTGAGTATCCGGTGGTATCCGGGTGGTAGGGACGTAGGATTACCGGGAATAAGTCGGGAGTTGACTTGGGTAATCCGAACCCTTGAAACATAACTGCGTTTGCGTGTGTTTCTCTTTGGGTTGTTTTTCTACTCCGCACCATTTGTTGGATTGCATTTTATTTGGCGTAAATTCCTTTTAAATTTGCATAAACACTATTCAACCCCCCTTCTAGTGTTTTCCCCATAGACAGGGTCCTTACAATTGGTATCAAAGCGCAAGGTTTTATCTATGGCATCCAACAACAACAACATTCCTCCTCCGCCTACGTACAACAATCACGACCATGATGGAGCGTCCACACTTTTTGAAAGTCAATCTATGGTACGTCCTCCACGTTTCAATGGTACTAACTTTGCTTATTAGAAGTGTAGGATGGAGACATTCCTTAGGAGTGCTTCTCTTTGGAGAACTCTCCACAAGGAGTACGTCGAGCCCTCCGAAGATGATTTCGAGAAATGGACGACTTCCGAGAAGTCCGCCGAAGTTAACAATGCTAAAGCAATGAACGCTCTTCATTTTGCGTTGGACCCGAATGAGTTCAACAAGATATGCACATGTAAGAGTGCATATCAAATTTGGAACCATCTCATCGTTACCCACGAGGGAACGAATAAGGTAAAGCTTTCAAAGTTATATGTTGCCATGCAAAACTTCGACTTGTTTCACATGTAGGAAAATGAGAGCATTGCGTCGATGTACAGACGCTTTACCGACATCACAAACGAATTGGAAGCCCTTGGCCAAATCTATACCGAACTTGAAAAGGTAAGGAAGATTATCATGGGGATGACCTCCAAATGGGAAAGACGAGCAATCGCCATTGAGGAGGTTAATGACTTGAAGAACTACACCGTGGTGAATCTCATCGGGACTCTTATGTCTTACGAAGTAAGACGGGATAACCGATTGAAGATTCGAGCCATGATGAATCCCTCGGAGGCTAAGAAGAAAGCTTTGGCGTTTAACGCCAATTCGTCATCCTCCGAAAGTGATGAATCCGAGAACGAGATGGATTTGGGTGAAATGGCCCAAATGGCGAAGAGGTTCCAACGCTTCTTCCGCAAAGGTAAATTTCCCTCCAACAAACGTTTTGACTCTACTAATGCTACTTCCTCTCTTTGTTATAAGTGTAATAAGCCAGGGCACATCAAGAGGGATTGCCCAATGGTAAACAACAAAGAAAAGTGGAAGGCACCAAAGTACCACAAGTTCAACAAGAACAAGAAAGACAAGAAGAAAGGACTCGTCGGTACCTTTGATGACTCACGTGATGACTCATCAAGCGATTCCGATGATGAGAAGGGTGAGAGCGCCCACATGTGCTTCATGGCACTTGAAGCCCACTCTCGGATGAGAGTGATTCCGATACAGATAACACCGAGGTAACAATGGATGAACTTCGCATAGCTAATGAAGAACTATTTGCTAAACACCAATCTTTAATGCTTAGATACTCTAGCTTAAAGAAATCAAAAGTTAGCAAGTCATCCATTCCATGCATTATCAACAATGACACCATTGTTGATACTTTAACCCTTGAGAAAGCAAACTTAGCTTCTCAAAATGTCACATTGAGAGATGAGGTGAATTCCCTCAAATCTCAACTAGATCAAACACATCCCATGTATAATAGTGATCTAGTTACACGCCACACACAATTGAGATTAGAGAATGATTCTCTTAAAACCCAAGTGCACGAGCTCAAAGCACGGGTGTCCACCTTGGATACCAACATTTCTTCTTTAAAGGAGAAATATGAGCTCATGTCCTCCCGTATTGTGAGATTCAATAAGGGACAAGGACAATTGGATGATTTGCTTGCAAATCAATTTCCGGCCACACATCGTGTTGGCCTTGGATTTGTAAAAGCTAATGCATCTAATGATCGCACCTCCTATAGTGGTGTCACTATAGAATTTGTGAGGCCTTCCTCCGGTGCATCCACAAGTGGTGTCAAAGACACTATAGGTAGCAATCCTACCAAGAATGTCACCACATCACTTTCTCTTCCTTTTGGCAAGAAACCCACTAAGGGTGGAAACCAAAAGCAAGGCCATGCTTATATGTACACTAATACTCATCCACGTAGGAATCATCCCACTTCACAAGTGGATAATCATGACACATTCTATGCTCCGCACCCACGGACACGTACACAACCACACATGAGAAATATCATGTACGTGCTCCCACACACCCATATGCTCATACGCATCATTCTTTCATGTATGCTAATTCTCCACATGTCATGCATGATCAATATGCTTCATATAATATGCATGTTCCCAAGAATACATATCATTCTAGAATGTACAATGCATATCCTCCACCACATCTTTATGCTAGAAATCATGTTCCTAAGAAGCATGCACCACATAGAAATTCAACACATATGCATGCAACTAGGAATAGGACTCCCAAGATGTACACTATTTGGGGTCCTAAGAACACTAGTCTAAATGTTAGGAATGCTTATGTTGATTCCTACTTTCATGATGTAATTAGAAATAGTAACTATGTTGGGAAGCGGAAGTCCACTTGGACTTGGCTTCCAAAGGGCTAATCCCCTTGGACCCAACAAACATTGGGTACCATAAGCTTATGGTATATTATATAGGTACCCAAGAGAAAGAAGAAGAGCAATAAAAGTCTTATTAGCTCTAAAGGGAAAGGATGGATTCTTGATAGCGGTTGCTCCAAACACATGACAGGAGATCCCTCATTGCTCTCCGAAGTGATTAGCATCAAAGATGGTGCAACTGTCACTTTTGGAGGTAATCAAAAGGGAACCATCATTGGAGTAGGTATCGTTGGTAATCTTTCCAAACCCCTAATTACTAATGTTTATCTTGTTAGTGGTTTATGTCACAACCTCATTTCCATAAGTCAACTTTGTGACAAAGGTTACAAGGTTAACTTTGGAGAAGGATTGTGTACTATTGTTGATTGTGATTCAAATGTTTTATTTTCCGGTATTATGCGTAAAAATATTTATTATTTAAGCTTGCCTGAAACCGTAGAACATTGCTTAGTTGCTAACACAAGTGAACAACTATTATGGCATCGCCGTTTTGGTCATGTTCACTTCAAGCACTTATATAAGTTAGCTAAGCATGATTTAGTCAAAGGTTTTCCTAAGATTGTTTTTAATAAGAAAAACTTTTGTGATTCATGTCAAAGAGGTAAACTAAGTAAATCTTCATTTAAGCTTAAAGAAGGGATTACTTCTAAGAGGCCCCTAGAACTTCTTCATCTAGATTTATTTGGGCCAACTAGAACCGCTTCTTTAGATAATGCTCATTATGGACTAGTTGTCGTTGATGATTTTTCTAGATTTACTTGGGTTTTATTTTTAACTAATAAGAATGAAGCTCATGAAGAGTTTACCAAATTTGCAAAGAAGATTCAGAATCTTTTAGGATCCACCATTATCACTATTCGTAGTGATCATGGAGGAGAATTTGAGAATGAGTCTTTTAATTAAGTTTTGTGATGACTCCGGGATAACTCATAACTTTTCCTTTTCTCGTGCACCACCACAAAATGGTATTGTAGAAAGAAAGAATAGGACTCTTATTGAGTGTGCTCGCACTATGCTCCATGATAGTCATTTAGGACTACAATTTTGGGCAGAAGCGATGCACACGGCATGTTATGTGCTCAATAGAATCCTAGTGAGACCCCGAACAAACAAAACTTGTTTTGAGTTGTTTTACGATAAAAAGCCTCAAGTGAAATATTTTCGTGTCTTTGGTTCAAAATGTTTTATAAAGAACACCTTTGGTAATTTAGACAAACTTGAGCCAAGACCCGATGAAGGAATTTTTGTTGGATATTCCACACGTAGCAAAGCCTACCGGATATACAACAAAACTTCTTCAACAATCGAGGAATCACTTCACGTATCTTTTTATGAAGATTTTTACTTTCCTCATGTTGATGATGATAATGTAGATATTCTTTGTGATTCTCTTAATAATGTTAAGATTAATGATAATATTGTTGAGACTAACACTTCTAACGAAGTTGTTGAAGTTGTTCCTAGTGATCCAGGTTTACCCAAAGCTTATCCAACCGTTCGCAACCATCCCCATAACCAAATTATTGGAGATATTGGTGTGGGTGTTCGAACGAGATCAAGAATTGAAGAATTCTCCCATTGCGCATTCGTCTCTACCATTGAGCCAAAGAACATTCAAGAAGCTTGTGAGGATAGCTCTTGGATAGTGGCAATGGAGGAAGAACTAGCGCAATTCGAGAGAAATGAAGTTTGGGAACTTGTACCGCTTCCAAGTGGTCACCAAGCTATTGGGACCAAATGGATCTTCAAGAACAAGACGGATGAAAACGAGGTAATCACACGGAAAAAAGCAAGGTTAGTAGCTCAAGACTACCGGCAAGAGGAAGGTATTGATTTCGAAGAATCCTTTGCCCCTGTAGCTAGATTAGAAGCTATTAGGTTGCTTTTATCTTTTGCATCCCATAAGAATTTTAAATTATTTCAAATGGATGTTAAAAGTGCATTTTTAAATGGATTTGTAAATGAAGAAGTCTATGTTTCTCAACCTCCCGGTTTTATTCATGAGAAATTTCCAAACCATATTTTCAAACTTAAGAAAGCGTTGTATGGATTTAGACAAGATCCTAGAGCTTGGTATGATCGCCTTAAGACCTTTCTTTTGAATTTAGGTTTTAAAATGGGAGAAGTTGATTCTACACTCTTCATTAAAGATTATGAAAATGACATTCTTTTGATTCAAGTTTATGTAGATGATATTATTTTCGGTTCTACTAACTTTAATCTTTGTCAAGAATTTTCCAAGTCTATGAAGGATGAGTTTGAGATGAGCCACATGGGAGAGCTCACCTACTTCCTCGGATTGCAAATTCGACAAATGGAGAATGACACTTTCATACATCAGACAAAGTACATAGGGGAGCTTATTAAGCGATTCGGGATGGAATCGTCTTCAAGCAAAAGGACTCCCATGAGTACTACTACTCATCTACATAAGGATGAAAGCATAAAAGATGTAGACGTTCGTCTATATCGAGGTATGATCGTTAGCTTACTTTACTTAACCGCTAGTAGGCCCGATATCATGTTTTCCGTATGTATATGTGCTAGATATCAAGCAAGACCTAAGGAGTCACACTTGATTGAGGTTAAACGAATATTTCGTTATCTCAATCAATCCCTAGATTATGGGTTACTTTACCCTAAGTCTAGCACATATGAGTTAATCTCATATAGTGATGCCGACTTTGCCGGATGCAAGTCCGACATGAAAAGTACTAGTGGCACATGCCATTTCTTAGGAAATTCCTTAGTTTCTTGGTTCTCTAAGAAACAGAATTTGGTGTCATCGTCCACGACTGAAGCGGAATATATTGCCGCGGGTCTTGCATGTGCACAAGTTCTTTGGATGAGACACACTCTTAGTGACTATGGTGTCAATTGTCATACTTGCCCTATCATGGTTGATAATCAAAGTGCTATTTGTCTTTCCAAGAATCCGGTACACCACTCCCGTACCAAACACATAGACGTGAGACACCATTTTATAAATGATCATGTAGCTAAGAAGGACATCATCTTAGAGTTCATTGAAACCTAAAAACAAATTGCCGATATCTTCACTAAACCTCTTAAAGAAGATTCATTTGTGAGGTTGCGTGGAGAATTTGGAATTATGGGTGAATCTGAAATCTAGAAGCTCAATTTTCATGCTATAACTCCTTATTGAGCTCATATTCTTAATTGTCTTTCTTCATGTGCTTTATTGTTTTATGAGATTAAGAAAGGCAATTGTGACTTGTTTGATTTCATGAGTTTTTCGAAGTTGATTGGAATAATTTGTTTTTAATAGATTTAGTGTTTTCATAATGATTTTAAGATGTATTTGTGATTAGAGTATATGTCCTAGGGTGAGTGTTCTTATTCTCTGGAATTCTATATCACTGTGCATTTTTGGACCATGATAGACGACTGTTTTTCTTTAGACAGTCGACTGCCCTACTCTATATCATCTATATGAAAATTGGTATCTTTTGCACAGTCGACTGATGACTGTTTTGCAGTCGAATGTTAGTTTAACAGGCAACTGCAATTTAGTCATCAGGCGACTGTACTCTCTGTCGAATTTTTAGTGTTCTCTGTTATTCTTGTGATCTGTATTAATTCTCGGCCAGCCGACTGTTGAGTATATGTCAGTCGACTGTCCAGCGGACAGGCGACTGCATTATACTTACCAGTCGACTGCCCGTCTCTCTGAACTTTAATTTTGTCACTTTATACATTCGACTAACTTTTGTTCTCCAGTCGACTATATCCTGCTGTGTCGGTTCATGTGATTTGATCCGAGCCGTCGATTCCTTGATCCAACGGCTCAGATTGATTTTCCCTATTTTATATTCAGTCGACGCGATCACTCCCCACGTCGATTTTCTCTCTCCTCCGCTTCGACCGTTCAACTTCCCGCTCGTTTCTCTCTACAAAAACGACCGATTTCGTTATTTCAACCGTCCATCTCCTCCTAAACGTCGCTGTCGATCATGGTCTACCGTCGTCTTTGATCTTCCTCTCCGCGATCGTCTGTATTCCGTCAGTTGGTTTGCTTTCTCTCTCTTGATCTTCGTTGTTTCCTTTTGTTGCGTTAGTTCTTCTTCTCTTGTTTCCATGGCTCCTAAACCTAAGGGAAAAGAGAAGATCGTTGCTTCTAAACAACCTAGGGCTCCTAAGAAACTCATCGCCAGGAGAAAGAAACCCTATAAAGCTCGAACCAAGCATGCCCAATCACCCGTGCATTCATCTTCGCCGGGTTATTCTCCTTCTTCTTCTTCGAGCGATGCTCAGCCCTTGATTCATCGTCAGCGCAAGCCTACTGGTGTTCACATCAGTGAGCCTGCTACTGAGATCCCTCATGTGTCTCCTTCTGCATCCAGTTCGTCTGAAGAGCCTCCTGCTATACCCCCCCTCTGATCCCCTGGGTCCCGTTTGTCGAGACGATCTTTGTCTGGCAAAGTTTCACTCTCTCCTTGGGATCAACCTACTTAGGGAGCGGTACATTGCTTTCTCCGCATTAACTGCTGAGAGACTCTCTGACATTCTGTCCGCTACTCACCTGGCCGATCTTTTTCGCTTCTCTCAGAGCGAGTCCCCCAGAGCCTATCCATTTCTGATGAAGCTCTTCTATGCGAACCACGTTCGTGGTGAGTATTCGACTACCGGCATCTTTGATACTGTCATCCAGGGCACCCACATTCAGATCACTCCCTCTCTCTTAGGGACTATTCTTAGGATTCCTTCTGTCGGTTCCCTCCCCACTGATATCAGCTTTTTCGAGATTGACGATCTTGACCAGTCTGTTCTCCGGGATATGTTTCGAGAGGTTCCTTTAGCTCTTGATTCGGGTGTCAGATCATCCATGTTCTCTGCACGGGGTTGGGCTGTTCACCTAGTGGTGAAGTCCAACATTCTGCCGAGATATGGATCATCCGACCAGCCGTCTCAGGATATACTAAAGTGTATGTATGCTATTTTCTCTGGCATGCCTGTGAACTGGGCCGGTGTCCTCCTTGACAGGATGGACAAGGTTGAGTTCACGTCCTCCTCGTCTCACATTCCCTTTGGTGGTCTTTTGACTCGTGTCTTCCGTCACTTTGGTATTGACTTGACTCGTTACGAGCCCATGCCCTTTGGCCCTCTCCTCGACGCTTCTGCGAAGTCGAAGTCCTTTTCGGCTCTGCAGACTGCCTCGAAGAAGAGGAAGACTACTTCAGCTCCATCCTCATCCACTGTGCCTCCAGCTGATTTGCCTTCATCATCATCTGCTCCACCATCTCAGGATACTCTTTTGTCGATGATCTCTGGTATTTACCGGCTGCTGTCTCTCTCTCTCTCTCTCTCTCCTCCATCAGGGAATTCCCTTCCCTGAGGATTTGAGACAGTATCTTCCTCAGCCCCATGTGTCTCCTCAACCTTCTGGTGTCGTTGAGCCTCCTGGTGTTGCCTCTACACAGGATGATGATGATGCTGCTTCTGTTGCTCCTTCTGACCCTTCTCCAGAGGACACTCCTGCTGCCTCAGAGCCTGCTTCCTCGTCCGCAGCCCCTGGAGACGCTCACCCTTAGATCGATGATTTTGAGTGATGTTATTTTTGAGTGATGATATATGTTTTGTCTTTGTATGATGGATGATGTTGTATGCGACACTTTTATATATGTATGATGATATACTCTTTGATGTCGTCATAATGTATTTTTTTTATCATGATGTACCTTTTTGGGGTGGCCATGTTGATGACCATCCGATGATGTGCTCAGCTGCTTTATATATATATATATATATATATATATATATATATGATGTTGCATCCCTATCTTGTGTCACACTAGGCTATATTGATTAACTTCTGTGTGATGTATGATATATTGTCTCTATGTATGCTTCACTCTTCTTGATGTGCTTTTGAGACAATACACGAATTTGATATTGGTTAATTCATGCTCTTTCGTTGATGTGATGAATTTATGAAAATTATTTTCATTTCGAATATCTAAAATGTTGATATTGGATTTCAATTCCATTACTCACATGTGTATATGATGAGATTTTATGAGTTTTTGATTCGATATATCTTTATACTCCTTGATTGTTGTTAGTTCGTATTTTAGCACTATTATTGTTGTTGTTATTTGCTCCCACCTTTTTGGATAATGCCATAGGGGGAGAGAAATAAACATACAAGATTCATAATGGATGTGCTAAGTATGTTCTAACGCTTGAATCTAAGATTTTTGTTGCCTTAGATTCAGGGGGTAAGATTACAATGAATATGGATTTCATCTATGTAGGGGGGTAAGTTTTCATTGCGCACAACTATTTATCTTTTTGTTTATGTTTGTTTGTCATCATCAAAAAGGGGGAGACTGTTGAGTATTGGACTTCTCCCTACTTGGTGTTAATGATGAGCAAACATAAATACTTGTGACTAATCCCCTATTTTGCAGTTAATCCATTGCCTAAGCTTACTATGAAGATCAACTAGCAATGGATGACTCACAAACGTGATTGAAGGCAAATGATATGAATTGGATGATCGTAGATTGATGATTGAAGCTCCGTAAAGACTTCAAGCTCATACGATGGAAAGAAGAGATTATTCGTCAATGTAATTTTTCTTTTATCTCTTCTAGTATGTAGCTTAGAAGTAGAACTATGATGGAGTACTCACACACATCTACTTTCGATCATAGGACTTCTCTAGACCTTTGCCCTTTGATCTCAATTCAATTCTCTTTTGTTTGTGCTAGGATTGTTCATAACAGCCGACTGCTTAATAGTTTACAGTCGTCTGTCTCAAAAAACAGTCGGCTGTGTTTTGTTCTACAGTCGCCTGTTATGCACAGACTATTACAATGCAGTTTTTGGGTCCTCTCTGATTATCTCGTACAGGCTACTGTTGAACGTTTATCAGGTGCCTGTCTTAGCGACAGTCGACTGTGAATGGTTCATCAGTCGCCTGTCTCTCCTTGCCCAAACTCTGTTTGATCCGATTTCTACGGCCAGTCGACTTATGCTGTATATACATTTGACTGTCTATTAGATCAGTCGACTGTCATGCTGCAACAGTCGCCTGTCTGTAAGTCTATTCTTTGACTCAGCTCTCTGGAAATTTCTCCTGTCTGTGACAGTCGTCTGTTTAAGGATATACAGTCGCCTGTTCTGATTGACAGACGACTGTGTTCCTTGCATCAGTCGTCTGTCCTGTATCTTGTGAGATTTCCAGTATTTTATCTAACTTACTCTTCTCTCGGTCAGTCGCCTGTCGAAGAATGTACAGTCGCCTGTTGGTTTTACAGACGACTATCTTGGCTTCATCAGTCGACTGTCCATGTGGTAAGTTACCGTTATGAATTCTCACCTACCCGTGCTGACTGTGCAACAGTCGACTGTCGCAAGTTCAGATTATATCCGTTGAGATTTTTCTCACGGATTTTGATTGGGGTTTTGCCTAAACTGTTTTTTGGATTTGAGAAAGCTATAAATAGAGCTTCTACTGTTTCATTGGAAGGTTACTCATTCATTGCAAAATCTTTTAAGCTTTCATTTCCAAAGATCAAAGCTTTCAAATCCAAAGCCCAAAGTATTTCTAAATCTTGTACTCTTGCTCTCCAACCTAGAACCAAAGATTGATCTTCTAGGCATTTGGTGCAGTCAAGAGAAAGGGCTTTTCTCCTCTCTTCCAAGAGAGTTCTTCAACACACATCACACTTCTCCTTCAAGTTCTACTTCAAGGCATAGGTGATTGTAAGTGTTGCTTTCAGATTTCATAACTTCTTTATTTGAATTGTGCTCTCGGTTGTGAGAGTGGTTTTTGCTTGCTCCCTGGTTGTGGGAGTCAAGGACATCGATTGTATTCGATTGCACTTGTAGGGTTGCTACAAGTGGGTTTTAAGGAAACCTCAAGTTAGGGTTCTAACTTGAGTATCCGGTGGTATCCGGGTGGTAGGGACGTAGGATCACCGGGAACAAGTCGGGAGTTGACTTGGGTAATCCGAACCCTTGAAACATAACTGCATTTGCGTGTGTTTCTCTTTGGGTTGTTTTTCTATTCCACACTATTTGTTGGATTGCATTTTATTTGGCGTAAATTCCTTTTAAATTTGCATAAACACTATTCAACCCCCCTTCTAGTGTTTTCCCCATAGATAGGGTCCTTACACTCATCATCACATTGTTTTGTTTTCGGATCGTAGTGGGTCAAACTTTTTGTATCCCACGTTAATATTTGCTTCGTGCTAGACTTTTCAATGTCTAGGCCCATTTTGGGGAAATATGTCTCATCAAAATCACAGTCTTCAAGACGTGCCTTAAAAGCGTCTCCCGTTTGGGGTTCTAGATATCTAATAATGGAGGGTGAGTCAAACCCTACATAAATACCTAGGCGATGTTGAGGGCCCATCTTGGTCCTCTGGGGTGGTGCAATGGGGATATAAACTGCACAACCGAAGATTCTCAAGTGAGATATGTTCGGCGGCGTTCCATATGCAAGTTGCATTGGAGAGAAACCCTGACCTCCTGAGGGTCTTATTCTTATTAATGATGCAGCATGCAAAATTGCATGTCCCCATGCATCCACCGGTAACTGGGATTTCATTAGCAATGGACGTGCAATCCATTGGAGTCTTTTAATTAGCGACTTATCTAACCCATTCTGGGTGGGAACATGCGGCACAAGATGTTCAATTTCTATTCCCGTTGCCTGGCAGTATTCTTGAAATGACTGAGAGGTAAATTCCCCCCATTATCCAGACGTATTTTCTTTATTTGGTCGCCCGCAACTTTATAATTTGTGCCATGAGCTTTGGAAAAGCTAAGTTGCAGGTCGATAGTAGACACACATACGAATATTTCGAAGATGCATCAATGAGTACTATGAAGTGCCGAAAAGGCCCACTAGGGGGTGGATGGGTCCATATATGTCTCCGTGTATTCTTTCGAGGAAGCTTGGAGACTCGATATCCACTTTAAGTGGTGATGGCCTTGTTATTAGTTTACCAGGTACACAAGGGAATTCTCCCTTCTGAAGAATCTTCTGGTTCTTCAGGTTATGCCCATGTGATTGTGATAAGATGAGGTACATCATCACAGATCCAGGGTGGCCAAGTCTATCGTGCCAAAGTAAAAATTTGGCTGATGTCGGGCACTTCAGGTGCTCCGTCAGGTTTGCTTCCTCTCTCCGAATTTTTGTATGGTAGAGGCCCGATGAAAGGCTCTCAAAGCGTTCAAGTATGGTTTTAACTCTATTTTCTTGAGACGTTACATACAGTAATTCATTTTCTTTTACATTTGCTGTTTCCTAGTGGAATCTATTCAGACAGATATCTTTGAAAATTAGTAAGTTTCGCTTGGAATTCGGAGAGTATAATGCATCTTTAATTATTATTTCTGTTCCTTTGGGGAGAAATAAGGTTGCATTTTCAGAACCTTCAATTATATCTGATGGCCCTGAAATTGTATTTACAGGGCTCTTGTATGGTATAATGCTATGAAAATAGCATTTGTGCTAAAGGATCGTATGTGTCGAAGCACTGTCTACCAAGCAGTCATGAGAGCATTCCATCTAAAAGATGAGTAAAACATTTGCATTTAGAAACTAAATTTTATTCAAAGGAAGTCAAATTACATAAAATCTCTCATAAAGTAGATTGTTCTGAAAATAAAATTCTAAGATAAATGTAGTAGGCTAATCAAGCATGTCCTCTGATTCGAAGTCTTTTGCTGTGAACTTGACTGCATTGTTTGCAGTCACCAGGTTTGTTTCAGTATTCTTTTTCTTGCTTTGTTTATACAGCTCCTGGAGATGCAGTGGGGTCCTGCACACTCTGGACCAGTGGCCTTTCATGCCACAGCTGTGGCACTGGTCTTTCCAATCCCTCTGGGTGGGGGTGCATCATTTTTCTTGTTGTCATTTCTGCGCCAGGTGAACTTGCGCTTCCCTTCATTCTTTCGCTGTTGTACTTAACCCTTGGCTCTTTTCTGTTGTCTCCCTTCCTGTGGTCTTTCTTTTCTTATATTATCTCTCTTCTTTTTGAAGGAAGAGGTATGGTGAGCTTCTGGTAGAGGGGCAGTAGTGCCAGGAGGGCGCATATTGTGAGTGGCGAGAAGAAGCTCTATGTTTTGTTCGGACATGAGTAAACATGACAGCAGCTCCGAATACTTCGTGAACTTGCATTCACGGTATTGCTGCATGAGTATCGCATCTTTTTCATGGAAAGACGTATACGTCTTTTCCAGCATGTGATCTTCTGAGACTTTCTCACCACACAACTTCAGGCGTGAGGTGATGCTAAAAAGTGATGAGTTGTACTCAGCAATGGACTTGAAGTCCTGCATTCTCAGGTTCTTCCACTCATATCTTGCCCTTGGGAATATAACATCTCTCTGATGTTTATACCTATCCTCAAGGGCGGTCCATAGCTCAAGTGGATCTTTGACCATAAGGTACTCAGCCTTTAAGGTCTTATCCACATGGCGACGAATATAGATAATGGCTTGCACCTTTTCTATATCGCTAACATTTTCTTTTTCTGTTACAATAGCAATGAGGGACTTTGCCCGTAGGTGAAACTTTACATCTAGCTGCCAGCTCAGATAGTTTCTACCTGATACATCTAGCACTTCGAAATCAACGCTTGTAATTTTAGCCATTTATCTAGCAGAGCACAAATATG
The DNA here is from genome assembly GCA_030789695.1 of Scilla litardierei. NCBI lineage: Eukaryota > Viridiplantae > Streptophyta > Magnoliopsida > Asparagales > Asparagaceae > Scilla > Scilla litardierei. Next base: position 73,141,959 of record CM061136.1, read on the forward strand.
CATGAATTAATATTTTAATCAAAGAAAACATTTTCATGCAGATGCAATATTTAATGAGAAGCTAAATACATGGATCGGCCAGTCCCACATAAAAGGAGTCCAAAGTCCATACAGTCCATATTACAAAATTTGCAGCTTAAAAGGAAAATACAACTTTGGAAACCCTTGGGTCCCATATGATATCTCCAGCTTCAATTGTGGCCTCTGTCTCCATGGAAATTGGTCTTCTGTTTTTTGACATTTACATAAATCCTCACTACAATTTCTCTCAAAAATAAAAGGAAAGTGCGGGAAATAAAATGTGGGACTTAAACGGCCGATCCAAAAACCACATTTAGTCATTCATGCAGAAATATTGTGCTCATCAACATTTTCATTCACAGACATCGCAGGCAGTAATATTCACATGTGGATAAATAATTTAATCACTTAATAATTATTGGACCATTGGGCAATGTCATACACCGTTAGGTTAGTTAACTAACGACAGAGCGGTCGCAGGATCTTCCTAATTATTAAGTTTTAAATATAATGCACAACCACGCATATATCCACAGAATAAACCAGTGATGTAAAAGCATGTATAGATGATTTTATAGGGAAAAAATCATTCGATGCAGGGGTTGTTAAATATGTGGGTTTAATCAATCAAATTGAATAAGAGCCCAAAAATGATATTTTCTATGTAGAAGGAAAAAGTTTTCCTTTTTAAATCATCACAAATAACCCCCAAAGGTCCCCAATAATCCCTTATATGTCCACTTATTGCCACATAATATACCGCGATTTTTCACGAATTTTAGGCCCACAAACGCCCTTTTTAATTAATTTTAAGCCCAAAAAGTTCTTTAATGCTAATTATTAGCCTTCGCCCCCGTTTTTTTGTGAAGAAAAACTAGCATGCTGGCTTCAGGCCGCAGGCAAAATTTTTTGATTCTGGGCTCAAGGCCCAGTAGGGTTTTGGGGGCGGTGGCTAGGGTTAGCCGCCGCCGCCCCCTTGCTTTCGCCGGTCGGCGTGGGGGGTGGCCACCGCCCCCTACAGGGGGTGCGGCGGCGTGGCATCGCAGCCCCCGCTGTAGGGGAAGCAGCGGTCGTCACCCCCTGTAGGGGGTGCGACGGCGGGGTCCACCCCCCTGCAGGGGGAGCGGTGGTCGGGCATCGTCGCCTCCTCTGTAGAGGGGAGCAGTGGCTGCCGCCCCCTGCCGGGGGGTGCGACGGTGGGGTCGCCCCCATGCAGATGGAGCGGTAGCCGGGGGTCACCGCCCCCTGCAGGGGGGAACGGCGGCGGGGGGTCGTCGTCCCCCCCCCCCACCGCAGGGGCGCGACGGCGTGGCCGCCCCCTGCAGGGGGAGCGGCGGCCGGGCGTCCCGCCCCCTCTGCAGGGGGCACGGCGGCCGCGCAGCGGCAGGGGCTGCCCCCTACAGGGGGAGCAATGGCGGTCGGGCCAGGACGCCCCCTGCAGGGGGAGCAATGGCAGGGCGCCGACCGCCCCCTGTAAGGGGGAGCAGTCGCGGCGCCGGTCGCCCTCCCTTAGGGGGTGCGGCCAGGACGGGGGGGGCGGGGCTTGGGGTAGGGTTTACACAAGAAAAACCCTAAAATTTTTTATTTTTGGGATGAAAATTTAGTCGTTTTTGGGCGATCTAGCAAATCCCTATATCTATCTTGCGAGATCTAGGGATAGAAGAATCATACGTATGATTAAAGACATCGTTTTAGTGATTTTTACCTCTATATCCATCCTCCGGATATAGCGACGGTTGAACGAAGCCCTACGTGGGTGACGATGCTCGACTGAGGAAGCCTTGCACCGCGCATATGGATCTCCCGTGTCCCTTCGCCTTCACAACGAGCGAAAAAAAAATTGTGGAAAAATTTTCTAGAGACTCGTGCTGATAACGTGTTATGAATCAATTACTGGGGAGGAGCCCCCAGCTCTTTATTTATAGGCAATAGGGGAGAATACAAATATGGGCATTGATATGGGCCTATCTCTAAGATAGCCCAGAATCTAAACCAACTCCGGTTAATAACCGTTCACAACAATAATATGATTTTTGGCCTAATTTTATCTTCTCGTATTTTTTAGATGAAGTTGGCAAACTCCCAGTTCCAACAGACAATTTTGCAGATTTTTCTGAGCACCGGGCTATTTTATAGATTTTCGGTAAGATGTGTATCTTTAGATTAAATGAAATGATTTTTATAGCCTAATTTTGTCTTCTCTTATTTTTAGTTGAAGATGGCGATCTCCTGGTTCCAACAGACATTTTTATGAATTTTTCTGAGCTAGTGGCTATTTTTCTACAATTTATTAAAGATATAGCTCTTTTTATTATTTGATATGATTTTTGGAGCCTAATTTTGTCTTCTCTTATTTTCACTTGAAGATGGTGATCTCCCGCTTCCAACGGACATTTTTACGGATATTTCTGAGCATGTGCCTATTTTTCTACATTTTCGGGAAGTTATATATCTTTTTATTAAATGATTTGATTTTTTGGCCTAATTTTGTCTTCTCTTTTTTTGTTAAAGATGTCGATCTCCCATTTCCAACGAACTTTTGTGTAGATTTTCTGAGTTTTTGGCTATTTTCTAAATTTTCTGCATGATATGGATTTTTATAATAAATGATATGAATTTATAGACTAAGTTTGTCTTCTCTTATTTTTCAGTTGAAAATTGCAATTCCCTGTTCCAACAGATATTTTTGCCACCTTTTCAAACCTCTGGGCTATTTTTCTTCATTTTCGATAACTTATAGATCTTTTAATTAAATGATATGATTTTTTTGGCCAAATTTTATCTTTTATTTTTTCATTGATGATGGCGATTGCCCGGTTACAACGGACATTTTTCTAGATTTTTCTGAGCTCCGGGCTATTTTCTACATTTTCTGTAAGATATAAATATTTATATTAAATTATTAGATTTTATAGCCTAATTTTGTCTTCTTTGATTTCTCAGTTGAAGATGTCGATCTCTAGTTCCAACAGCCATTTTTATGGATTTTTCTAAACTCAAACTATTTTCTATAGTTTATTGAAGATATGGATCTTTTTATTAAATGATATGATATTTGTCGACTAAGTTTGTTTACTGTTATTTTTTCGTTGAATATAGTGATCTCCCGGTTCCAACAAATATTTTTACGAAATTTTCTGAGCACCGGGCTATTTTCTACATTTTTTGTAGGATATGGATCCTTATATTAAGTTGATATGATTTTTGGCCTAATTTTGTCTTCTCTTATTTTTTTAGAAGAATATAGCGAACACCCGATTCCAACGGATATTTTTTGCAGCTTATTCTAAGCTCTGAGCTATTTTCTACATTTTCAGCAAGATTTGGATCTTTATATTAAATGATACGATTTTTAAGGCCTTTTAAGGCCTATTCTGAGCTTATTCTGAGCTCTAATTTTGTCTTCTCTTATTTTTCAGTTGAAGATGGCGATCTCCCCGTTCCAACGGGCATTTTTGCGGATGTTTCTGGGCTCCGGGTTATTTTCCATTTTCTGGAAGATATGCATCATTTTATTAAATGGTATTGATATTTTGACTTAATTTGTCTTCTCTCACATTCCAGTTGAAGATGGCGATCTCCTGGTTCCAATAGGCATTTTTGCGGTTTTGTTCTGAGCTCCGGGCTAGTTTCCACTTTTTTGACGATATGTATCATATTATTAAATAATATAATATTTTGGCCTAATTTTACCTTCTCTTATTTTTTTTAGTTGAAGATGGCGAACTCTAAGTTCCAACGGACATTTTTGCAGATTTTTCTGCGCTCGGTATTATTTTGTATACTTTCTAGAAGATAAGAAATTTTATATTAAATGATATGATTTTTATAGCCTAATTTTGTCTTCTCATATTTTTCAGTTGAAGATGGCGATCTCCCAGTTCCAACGGACATTTTGACGGATTTTTCTGAGATCCGGGCTATTTTCTACATTTTATTAAAGATATGGATCTCTTATTAAATGACAAGATTTTTGTAGCTTAATTTTATCTTCTCATATTTTTTAGTTGAATATGGCAATCTCCCAGTTGCAATGGACATTTTTACAGATTTTTCTTAGCTATGGCTTTTTTTACTTTTTCTAGAAGATATGAATCTGTTTATTAAATGATATGATTTTTTGGCCTAATGTTGTCTTCTCTTTTTTCAGTTGAATAATGCGATCTTCTGGTTCCAATGGAAATTTGTGCGGATATTTCTGAGCTCGTTGTATTTTCTACATTTTTTGGCAGGTATGTAACTTTTTATTAAATGATATCATTTTGGCCTAATTTTGTCTTCTTTTATTTTTTTAGTTGAAGGTGGCGATCTCCCGGTTCCAACGGACATTTTTTCTGATTTTTCCGAGCTCCGAGTTATTTTCTACATTTTCGGAAAGTTATGCATCTTTTTATTAAATGATATGATTTTTTAACCGAACTTTTTCTTCGCTTATTTTTTTAGTTGAAGATGGTGATCTCACGGTTTCAACGAGTATTTTTGCGGATTTTTCTGAGCTCTAGGCTATTTTTTAAATTTCGAAAAGTCATGAATCTTTTTATTAAATGATATGATTATTAAAGCCTAATTTTCTCTTCTCTTATTTTGCAGTTGAAGATGGAAATCTCCCGGTTTCAACATTTATTTTTGCGGATTTTTCTAAGCTCGTTTCTATTTTTCTACATTTTCAGGAAGTTATGGATCTTTTTATTAAATGATATGATTTTTGGCCTAAATTTGTCTGCCCCTATTTTTCAATTGAAGATGGCGATCTCCTGGTTCATACAACCATTTTTGCAAATTATTTTGACCTCGTGGCTATTTTCTAAATTTTCTTGAAGAAATGGATATTTTTATTAAATGATATGGTTTTGGCCTAATTTTTTGTCTACTCTTATTTTTCAGTTGAAGATGGCTATCTTTCGGTTCCAATGAAAATGTTTACGGATATTTCGAAGCTCGGTGCTATTTTCTACATTTTATGGAAGATATGAATTTTTTTATTTTATGATATGATTCTTATATGCTACGTTTTTCTTCTCTTATTTTTCAGATGAATATTGCAATCTACTAGTTACAGTGGACATTTTGCTGATTTTTGTTAGCTTGGGGCTATTTTTTCTTCATTTTTTGGAAGATATGGAACATTTTATTAAATGATATGATTTTTTTTGCTTAATGTTGTCTTCTCTTATTTTTCAGTTGAAGATGGCATTCTCATGGTTCCAACGGAGATTTTTGTGGATTTTTTGACCTAGAGGCTATTTTCTACATTTTATGGCAGATCTGGATCTTTTATTAAATAATATGATTTTTGGCCTAATTTTATCTTCTCATATTTTTAAGATGAAGATGGCGATCTCCCTCCAACAGACATTTTTGCAGATTTTTCTGAGCTCCTGCATATTTTATACATTTTTGGTAAGATATATCTTTAGATTAAATGAAATTATTTTTATAGCCTAATTTTGTCTCCTCTTATTTTTAGTTGAAGATGGCGATCTCTCGGTTCCAATGGACATTTTTACGGATTTTTCTGAGCTCGGGGCTATTTTTTACAATTTACTGAAGATATGGCTCTTTTATTATATGATATGATTTTTGGAGCCTAATTTTGTCTTCTTTTATTTTTCACTTGACGATGGCGATCTCTTGCTTCCAACAGACATTTTTGCGGATATTTCTGAGCTTGGGCTTATTTTTCTACGTTTTCAAGAAGTTATGGATTTTTTTATTAAATGATATGATTTTTTGCCAAATTTTGTGTTCTCTTTTTTCTGTTGAAGATGCGATCTCCCATTTCCAACGAACATTTGTGCAGATTTTCTGAGCTTCCTGCTATTTTCTAAATTTTGTGAATGATATGGATTTTTATAATAAATGATATGATTTTATAGACTAAGTTTGTTTTCTCTTATTTTTCGGTTGAAGAATGCAATTTCATGTTTCCAACGGATATTTTTGCCACTTTTTCTAAGCTCGAGGCTATTTCTCAACATTTTCGGGAACTTATTGATCTTTTAATTAAATGATATGCTTTTTTGACAAATTTTGTCTTCTATTGTTTTTCATTGAAGATGGCAATTGTCCGGTTACAACGAACATTTCTGAGGATTTTTCTGAACTCCGGGCTATATACTAAATTTTCTGTAAGATATGAATATTTATATTAAATGATATGATTTTTATAGCCTAATTTTGTCTTCTTTAATTTTTCAGTTGAATATGTCGATCTCCTGGTTTCAACAGCCATTTTTATGGATTTTTCTAAACTCGGAACTATTTTCTGTTGTTTATTGCAGATATGGATATTTTAATTAAATGTTTTGATATTTTTGACTAAGTTTGTCTACTGTTATTTTTCAATTGAATAAGGTAATCTCTTGGTTCCAACGGAAATTTTTACGAAATTTTCTAAGCACCGCATTATTTTCTACATTTTCTGTAAGATATGGATCTTTATGTTAAATGATATAATTTGTACGGCCTAATTTTGTCTTCTCTTATTTTTTGTAGATGAATATAGCGATCTCCCAGTGCCAAAGAACTTTTTTTGCGGATTTTTCTGAGCTCTGAGCTATTTTCTATATTTTAAGGAATATTTGGATCTTTATATTAAATGATATGATTTTAAGGCCTAATTTTGTCTTCTCATATTTTTTAGTTGAAGACGGCGATCTCATGCTTCCAACGGATTTTTTGCGAATTTTTCAAAGCGCAGGGCTAGTTTATATATTTTTAGGAAGTTAAGTATCTTTATATTAATTGATATGATTTTTGTGGCCTTATTTTTTCTTCTCTAATTTTTCAGTTGAGATGACTATCGTTTTATTAAATGATATGATTTTTTAGTCTTATTTTCTCTTCTATTATATCTCGGTCGAAGATGGCGATTTCCCGGTTCCAACGAACATTTTTACGGATTTTTCTGAGCTTTGGGCTATTTTTCACATTTTCTGGAAGATAATGATCATTTTATTAAATGATATCAGAGAAGACAAAATTAGGCCAAAAATGTCCATTGGAACCGGGAAATCGCCATCTTTAATTGAAATATAAGAGAAGACAAAATTCTGAACCGGGAAATTACCATCTTCATCTATAAAAATGTCTGTTGTAACCGGGATATCGCCATCTTCAACTGATAATATTTTTATATGTCATTTTCTGAGCTTGGTGTTATTTTCTACATTTTATGAAAGATATGGATCTTTTTATTAATTGATATGATTTTTATAGACTAAATTTGTCTTCTCTTATTTTCCAGTTGAAGATGGCGATCTTTTTATTAAATGATATGAATTTTTTGGCCTAATTTTGTCTTCTCTTATTTTTCAGTTTAAGATGGCGATCTCCCGGTTCCAACGGGCATTTTTGCGGATGTTTCTGAGCTCCGGGCTATTTTCCACTTTTGGAAGATATGCTTCATTTTATTAAATGGTATGATATTTTGACCTAATTTTGTCTTCTCTCACATTCCAGATGAAAATGACGATCTCCTGATTCCAACGGACATTTTTACGGATTTTTACTGAGCTCCGGGCTATTTTCCACTTTTTTGACGATATGTATCGTATTATTAAATAATATGATATTTTGGCCTAATTTCATCTTTTCTTATTTTTTTTCATTGAAGATGGTGATCTCCCAATTCCAACGGACATTTTTGCTGATTTTTCTGAGCTTGGTGTTATTTTGTATACTTTCTGGAAGATAAGAATCTTTATATTAAATGATATGATTTTTATAGCCTAATTTTTTCTTTTCATATTTTCCTGTTGAAGATGGCGTTCTCCCAGTTCCAACGGACATTTTGACGGATTTTTCTGAGCTCCAGGCTATTTTCTACATTTTATTAAAGATATTTATCTCTTTATTAAATGACAAGATTATTTTCGTATCTTAATTTTGTCTTCTCATATTTTTTAGTTGAATATGGCAATATTTCTGTTGCAATTGATGTTTCTGCGGATTTTTCTTAGCTTGGGGATTTTTTTTACTTTTTTTGGAAGATATGAATCTTTTTATTAAATGATATGATTTTTTGGCCTAATGTTGTCTTCTCTATTTCAGTTGAATAATGCGATCTTCCGGCAATGGAAAATTGAGCAAATTTCTCTGAGCTCGATGTTATTTTCTACATTTTATGGCAAATATGTATCTTTTTATTAAATGATTTCATTTTGGCCTAATTTTGTCTTATTTTTTTTCAGTTAAAGATGGCGATCTCCCGGTTCCAACAGATATTTTTTCGGATTTTTCTGAGCTCCGAGCTATTTTCTACAATTTTTGTATGAAATGAATTTTTATATTAAATGATTTGATTTTTACAACCTAATTTAGTCTTCTCTTATTATGTAGTTGAAGATGACGATCTCCCGATTCCAATGGACATTTTTGTCGATTTTTCTGAGCTCGGTGCTATTTTTATACATTTTCGAGAAGTTATGGATCATTTTATTAAATGATATGATTTGTTGACCCAATTTTTTCTTCTCTTATTTTTTCAGTTGAAGATGGCGATCTCACGGTTTTAACGAATATTTTTGTGGATTTTTCTGATCTCCAGACTATTTTCTAAATATTTGGGAAGTTATGCATCTTTTTATTAAATGATATGATTATTATAGCATAATTTTGTCTTCTCTTATTTTGCAGTTGAAGATGGCGATATCCCAGTTTCAACAGATATTTTCGAGGATTTTTCTGAATTCGTTTCTATTTTTCTACATTTTCATGAAGTTATGGATCTTTTTATTAAATGATACGATTTTTTGGCATAAATTTGTCTTCTCTTAGTTTTCAATTGAAGATGGCGATCTCCTGGTTCCTACAAACAATTTTACAAATTATTTTGACCTCGTGGCAATTTTCTAAATTTTCTTGAAGAAATGATATTTTTATTAAATTATATAATTTTGGCCTAATTTTTTGTCTACTTTTATTTTTTAGTTGAAGATGGCTATCTTCCAGTTCCAGCGAAAATTTTTACGGATATTTCGAAGCTCGGTGCTATTTTCTACATTTTATGGAAGATATGAATTTTTTATTTATTGATATGATTTTATATTATATGGTTTTCTTTTCTTATTTTTTTAGATGAATAGTTTGATCTACCAGTTCCAGTGGACATTTTTACTGCTTTTTGTTAGATTGGGGCTATTTTTCTTCATTTTTTCGAAGATATGGATCATTTTATTAAATGATATGATTTTTTTAACTTAAAGTTGTCTTCTCTTATTTTTTTTAGTTGAAGATGGCATTCTCATGGTTCCAAGGAGATTTTTTCGGATTATTTTGACCTAGAGGCTATTTTCTACGTTTTCTAGAAGATATTAATATTTTATTAAATAATATGATTTTTGGCCTAATTTTATCTTCTCATATTTTTTAAGATGAAGATGGCGATCTCCCAGTTCCAATGGATATTTTTGCAGGTTTTTCTGAGCTCCTGCTATTTTATGGATTTTCGGTTAGATATGTATCGTTAGATTAAATGAAATGATTTTTATAGCCTAATTTTGTCTTCTCATATTTTTTCGGTTGTAGATGGCGATATTCCGATTCCAACAGACATTTTTACGGATTTTTCTGAGTTCGGGGCTATTTTCTATAATTTATTGATGATATGGCTCTTTTTATTATATGATATGAGTTTTGTAGCCTAATTTTGTCTTCTCTTATCTTTCAATTGAAGATGGCGATATCCCGCTTCCAATGGATATTTTTGTAGATATTTATGAGCTTGGGCCTATTTTCCCCGCATTTTCGGGAAGTTTTGGATCTTTTGATTAAATGATATGATTTTTTGCCCTAATTTTTTCTTCTCTTTTTTATGTTGAAGATGGCGATATCCCATTTCCATTGAACATTTGTGCAGATTTTCTTAACTTCTGGCTATTTTCTAAATTTTCTGGATGATATGGATTTTTATAATAAATGTATGATTTTTATAAGTTTTTCTTCTCTTATTTTTCGGTTGAAGATTGCAATTTCCCCGTTCCAATGGATATTTTTGCCACTTTTTCTAAGCTCGGTGCTATTTTTCGGCATTTTGGGGAACTTATAGATCTTTTAATTAAATGGTATGATTTTTTGGCCAAATTTTGTCTTCAATTATTTTTTCGTTGAAGATGGCGATTGCCCGGTTACAACGGATATTTTTGAGGATTTTTCTAATCTCTGGGTTATTTTCTAAATTTTCGGTAAGATATTAATATTTATATTAAATGATATGATTTTTATAGCCTAATTTTGTCTTCTTTGATTTTTTTAGTTGAAGACGTTGATCTCCCGGTTCCAACAGCCATTTTTATGGATTTTTCTAAAAAATCAGAACTATTTTCTACAGTTTATTGAAGATATGGATCTTTTTATTACATGATATGATATTTATCGACTAAGTTTGTCTACTGTTATTTTTTCGTTGAATGTGGCGATCTCCCGGTTCCACCGAAAATTTTTACAAAATTTTCTGAGTACCGGGCTATTTTCTACATTTTCTGTAGGATATGGATCTTTAAATTAAATGTTATGATTTTTATGTCCTAATTTTGTCTTCTCTTAATTTTTAGAAGAATATAGCGATATCCCGGTTCCAACGAACATTTTTTGAGGATTTTTCTGAGCTCTGAGCTATTTTTTACATTTTCTGTAAGATTTGTATCTTTTTATTAAATGATATGATTTTTACGGCCTAATTTTATCTTCTCTTATTTTTCAGTTGAAGA
>CM061136.1:73153188-73223188 GCA_030789695.1 Scilla litardierei
ATGACAATGGTCCTTTTAATTTCTCCAACGCACTTCTGGGCGTATGTAACAGGATTCTAAGAGCGATGACTTATATTTGCCTAGGTCTTTCATTTCATGTTTAATAGTCAGGCTTGAACATATGTTTCGGTTTTCTCTTCAAGAGATCCGATGAGATTTTAGTTGTTTACAACTATGATCTCAAATCCTGTTCTCTGCTTAGATGCAAAGACAACCCTCAGTAGGAATCATTGATTTGTCAAGTGATTCTCTTGGTTGTACATTATTTATTACTCTTATTGTTTTTCTTCAATAGAATAGACGTCCCGAAGTCTATTCGGGCATTTAAGGAAATGTGGAATTTACCTTTACCAAGATATCCACAAAGGTATGCCGTCACAAATTCCAATAACAACATATCCAAAATTTCATTTGCCAAATCATAAGGTATTCTCTTTTGATAACTTAGGGAGACTTATGCATCATTTATGAGTTATGCTCATTTTAATTTGTTCGATCCCTAGTTTCAGCGGAAATTTTCCCTTGGGCTAAAGGTTATACCTTATAGCATACGATTTATATTTATTTTTTCTTATGTGTGCAATAATTATTTTACCCACATGTTTGACACCTTTTGGTCTGGACTTTAGGTCCGAACATTTCACGTTTCATAAATGAGTCCAGCTCATCTTTTGTTACACCGTTCCACATTTTGGCAATCTCTACGTTTGCATTTTAGCAACGGAGTTTGGAATGATATTTTATAAACATCATCGCTTTTGCGATGTATATGGCAATATGATAAGTGAATACATTGTCGACAATTATGTTCTTTCTGTCCAACACCTCCCCAGTACGTACAACATTTACTTTTAATTTCAGTTTTTCCTTGCTGTTCCTTTGCAGTGGATTCCGGGAAGGTTGAGGGTATGTACATGATCTCATTGTCATGTGGTAGTATTGTCTTAAGGTCTCCAGGAGTTTCTATCCTTGGAGCCTGGTGATCTGCCTCTTTTCTGTTGAGGATCAGCCGCTTCTACTACTGGTGGATTGCATCCATTCTCGGTGACGTCAATCCTAGCTGGAGTTTTTACAGCAGGGATGTGTGATCTGTCAATCTTCTGGTTGTCAGTAATTAGTTCAGTAAGTGGTGAACATTGTTCTGTATGTGGAGGATCTTCAGGATCACATCTTCACATTTGTTTTGTTACCGAATCATAGTGGGTCAAGTTTTTTGTATCTCACGTTATAATTTGCTTCGCGCCAGATTTTCCAATATTTGGGCCTATTTTGGAGAAACTCGTCTCATCGAAATCACAGTCTTCAAGATGTGCCTTAAATGCGTCCCCCGTTTGGGGTTCTAGGTATCTTATAATTGAGGGTGAGTCAAACCCTACATAGATACCTAGGCGATATTGAGGACCCATTTTTGTCCTCTGTGGTGGAGTGATGGGGATTTAAACTGCGCGACCGAAGATTCTCAGATGAAAAATGTTCGGTGGCATTTCATATGCAAGTTGCATTGGATCGACTCTGACCTCCAGTGGGTCTTATTTTCATTTACGATGCAGCATGCAGAATTTGCATGTCCCATGCATCCACCGGCAATCAGGATTTCATTAATGGACGTGCAATCTATTGGAGTCTATTTATCAGTGACTCTACCGACCCATTTTAGTTATGAACATGTGGCACTGTATGTTCATTTTCTATTCCTGTTGCTTGGCAATACTCTTGAAATGACTGGGAGGTATATTCCCTAACATTAACCAGACTTATTTTCTTTATTTGATTGTCTGGAAAATGTGCCCGCAAAATTTTTATTTGTGCTAATAGCTTTGGAAAAGTTAGGTTGCAGGTCATTAGTAGACACACATACGAGTATTTAAGGATGCAAGTATCCGTACAATAAAGTACCAAAATAGCCCACTAGGGGGATAGATTTGTCCACATTAATCTCCTTATTTTTCTTTCGAGGAAGCGTGGAGATTCTTTTGTCAGATTTTAATAGAGATGGCCTTGTAATTTGTTTTTCCCTTATAAGGGATGCGAGGGAATTCTCCCTTCTGAAGAATCTTTTGGTTCTTCAAGTCATACCCATAGGATAAGGTGTGGTGCATTATTATTGATCCAGAGTGGCCAAATCTATCATGCCTAAGTAAAAACTTAGCTGATGTCGGGCACTTCAGGTACTCCGTGAAATCCGCTTCCTCTCTCCGAATCTTTGTATGGTAGAGGTCTGTAAGGCTCTCAAAATGTTCAAGCATGAATTTTACTCCTTTTTCTTGAGACGTTACATATAGTAATTTGTTTTTTTATTTACATTTGCTGTTTCCAAATGGAATCTGTCGAAACGGATGTCCTTGAAACATAGTACGTTTCTTTTAGAATTCGGAGAGAATAGTGCATCCTTTATTTTTATTTCTGTGTCATTTGGGGGTAACAGTGTTGCGTTCCCAGAACCTTCAATATGGCCCTGATATTGGGCTTTGTATTGGAGGATCGTATATCTTTATTGTCTACTAATCAGCCATGAGAGCAGTTCATCTATTACAAGATGAATTATATATGCACATTTTCAGAGAAACATTTTCATTCAAAATCAAATTACATAATATGAAAGCTCTCATAACATGAAATGTTCTAAACAATTGGCTAAGATCAAAATAGAAGGCTAATCAAGCAGGTCATCATGTTCAAAGTGGTCAGCTGTAAACTTGACTGGAGCATCAGGGGTCATCAGGTTTGTTTCAGTTTTATATTTCTTGTTTTCTTTATACAAATCCTGGAGATGCTGCAGAGTTCGGCACACTCTGGACCAGTGGCCTTTCATGCCACAGTTATGGCACTGGTCTTCCCATTCCCTCTTGGGTGGGGGTGCATCATTTTTATTGTTGTCATTTCTGCGCTAGGTGAACTTCCGCATACTTTCATTTCTTCGCTGCTGGACTTGGTCCCTAGCCCGCTTGTTCAGTCCCCCTTTCTGTGGTCTTTCTTTTCTTTTGTTGTCTCTCTTCTTTTGAGAAAAAGAGGCATTATGAGTTTCTGGGAGGGGGACAGAGCCAGGGACGTATATTGTGAGTGGCGAGCAGAAGCTCTCTGTTTTGTTCAGCCATGAGTAAACATGACAGCAGCTCAGAATACTTGGTGAACTTTTTGTTCACGGTATTGCTGCATAAGTATCGTATCTTTCTCATGGAAAGACGTGTACGTCTTTTCCAGCATGCGATCTTCTGAGACTTTTTCACCACACAACTTCAAGCGTGAGGTGATGCTAAAAAGAGCTAAGTTGTACTCAGCTATAAACTTAAAGTCATGCAGTCTCAGGTTCTCCCACTCGTATCGTGCCCTAGGTAGTATAACATCTTTCTGATGTTTATACCTGTCCTTACGGGCAGTCCACAGCTCAAATGGAACTTCGACGGTAAGGTATTCAGCCTTAAGGGTCTTGTCCACATGGTGGTGAATATAGATAATGGCTTGCACCATTTCTATATCGCTTACATTTTCATTCTTTGTCACAGTAGAAATGAGGGACTTAGCCTGCAGATGAAACCTCACATCGAACTGCCAGCTCAGATAGTTTCTTCCTGATGCATCCAACACTTTGAAATTGACACTTGCGATTTTAGCCATTTTATCTAGCAGAGCACAAATTTGCATGAATTAATAATTTAAACATAAACATTTTCATGCGGAGGCAATTTTAATATGAAGGGCTAATTGCATGGATCGGCCGGTCCCACATAAATAAAGAGTCCAAAGTCCCATTACAATCCATATTACACAAATGAAAGCTTTAAAAAGAAATTACAACTTTGCCACGTTGGTACCATATAAGATCTTCAGCTTCAATTGTGGCCTCCGTCTCCATGGAAAGTGGTCTTCAGTCTTGTATTTACATAGTTTCCTCACTACAATTTCTCTCAAAAGTAAAAGAAAAGTGCAGTAAAATAAAATGTGGGACTTAAACAGCCGATCCAAAACCACAATTAGCCCTCCATGCAGAAAATTTATGCTCATCAAACATTTTCATCAGACATTTTCATCACAGGCATCACATGCATTAATATTCGCAGAGATGGATAAACAATTTAATTACTTAATAATTATTGGACCACTGGGCAATGTCATGCACCGTTAGATTAGCTGACTAACGACAGAGCGGTCGCAGGATCTTCCTAATTATTAAGTTTTTAAGAATATGCACAACCATACACAGTTTATCCGCAGAATAAGCCAAAATAATGCAAAGCATATATATTAATGATTTTACAGAAGAAATTAATCATTTAATGCAATGGTTGTGCTAGTTGGGTTTATCCAAAAAGATTGGAAAGGAGCCCAACAATTAGACATGTTCTTCATAAAAGGAAGAGGTTTTCATTTTTAATTCATCCCCAAAAGACCCCAAAAGACCCCAAAAGACCCATTTCAGCCCCATAATTTATCATGATTTTACATAGATTTTAGGTTCTCCAAAACGCCGTTTTAATCAATTTTTAGCTCAACATGCCTTTTTAAGGCTTATATCTTAGCCCCCTTGTTTTTTTGTTAATCAATCCTGCAGGCCTGAGGCCCGCAGTTTGCCTGCGGGCTCCAGGCCCGCAAGGCTGTTTTTTTTGAATTTGGGCTTCAGGCCCAATAGGTTAAGGGGCGGCGGCTAGGGTTAGCCACCGCTGCCCCTGGATCACCGCCAGACGACAGCCAGAGGGGGCGGTGTTAGGGCGGAGCCGCCCCGCTTCGGGGGGGGGTGCGGCGGTGGATAGAGGCCGCCCCCCTTTGGGGGGTGCGGCATAGCAGCGGAGCCGCCACCCCTTCGGGGGTGCAACGGTGGACAGGGGGCCGCCCCGCTTCGGGGGGTTCCGACATCGGCAGAGCTGCCCCCTTCTGGGGTGCGACAGTGTACAGGGGCCGCCCCCCTTCGGGGGGGGGGTGATGCAATCGACCGGAGCCGCCTCGATATGGTAGGGGATTATCGGCAGCAAGATCGCCGGTGAGCACGGGTAGGGTACAAGAAAAAAAGAAAACCCTTTTTAACATATTTTTTAAAAAAATATGATTTTGGACGATCAAGATCGTCGTTATCAGGAGATTAGCAATTCATATATCGATGTTTTTAGCGGGTTTTACCTCTATATCCGTCCTCCGGATATAGCGACAGTTGAACGAAGCCTATGAGGATGACAACGCTCGTTTGAGGAAGCCTTGCACCGCGTGCGTGGATCTCCGGTCTTCCTACGCCTTCGCAACGATCGATATTTGTAGAATTTTTAGAGGCTCGTGCTGATAACGTGTTATGAATCAACTACTGGGAGGAACCCCCAGCCAGACTGGATAGGAGAGTTACAAGATAAGATACATAGATATGGGTGTATCTCTAAGATACCCACAATCCTAACCAACTCTGGTTCATATCCATTCACTACATTCATTTATTTTTCAGTTGAAAATCTCCTGATTCGGACGGTTTTGCGGATTTTTATGACCTTGAGGCTATTTTCTACAGTTTCTAGAAGCTATGGATCTTTTTATTAAATTATATGATTTTTGGCCTAATTTTTTCTTCTCTTACTTTTCAGATGAAGATGGCTATCATTCGGTTCCAACAGACATTTTTGCAGATTCTTCGTAGCTCCAGGCTATTTTCTACATTTTCTGTAAGATATAGATATTTAGAGTAAATGATTGATTTTTATAGCCAAATTTAGTCTTCCCTTATTTTTCCGTTGAAGATGACGATCTCCCAATGGATATTTTTGCTGATTTTTCAAGCTCATGACTATTATTTACATTTTATTGAAGATATGGATCTTTATATTTAATGATATGATTTTTGTAGCATAATTTTGTCTTCTCTTATTATTAAATTTAACATGGCTATTTCCCAGTTACATGGGACATCTTTGCAGGTTTTCTGAGCTCGGAACTATTTTTCTACATTTTCGGGAAGGTATGGAACTATTTATTAAATGATATGATTTTTGGCCTAATTTTCTCTTCTCTTATTTTTTATTTGAAGATGGCAAACTCCAGGTTCCAACAGACATTTTTGTAGATTTTTCTGAGCAGAGAAATATTTTCTACAATTTATTGAAGATGTGGTTCATTTTATTAAATAATATGATTTTTATAGACTAAGTTTGTCTTTTCTTATTTTCAGTTGAAGATGTTGATATCCTGTTTCCAACAGAATTTTTTGAGGATTTTTCTGATTTCGGGGTTATTTTCTAAATTTTATGGAATATTTATACTTTTTTATTAAATGATATAATTTTTATAGCCTAAGTTTGTCTTCTCTTATTTTTCAGCTGAATATAGCGATCTCCCGATTCCAACAGACTTTTTTGCGGATTTTTCTGAGGTAGGGGATATTTTCTACATTTTATTGAAGACATAAATCTTTATATTAAATGATATGATTTTTGTAGCCTAATTTTGCTTCTCTTATTTTCCAGTTGAAGATGGCGATCTCCTGGTTCCTACGGACATTTTTGCGGATTTTTCTGAGTTCGTGGCTATTTTTCTATATTTTCTAGAAGATATGTATCTTTTTATAAATGATATGATTTTTGGACTAATTTTTTCTTCTCTTTTTTCGTTAAAGATGGCGATATCTCAGTTCTAACAGACATTTTTGCGGATTTTTCTAAGCTCCGGGTAATTTTCTACAGTTTCTATAAGATATAAATATTTATATTAAATGATACGATTTTTATAGCATATTTTTGTCTTCTCTTATTTTAAAGTTGAAGACGGCAATCTCTCGGTTCCAACAGAAATTTTTGCATATTTTCCTGAGCTCGGGGCTATATTCTATATTTTTTGGAAGATAAGGATCTTTATATTAATTGATATGATTTTTGTTGCCTAATTTTGTCTTCTCCTATTTTCCAGTTGATGTTGGCGATTTTTTTATTAAATGATATGATTTTTTGGCCTTATGTTGTCCTCTCTTATATTTTGGTAGAAGATGACAATCTCCGGTTCCAACAGACATTTTTGCAGATTTTTCTGAACTCCCGGCTATTTTTCACATTTTCTGTAAGATATGGATCATTTTATTAAATGGTATCAAAGAAGACAAAATTATGCCAAAAATGTCTGTTGAAACCAAAAAATCGCCATCTTCAACTGAAATTTAAGAGAAGACAAAATTCGGAACCGGGAAATTGCCATCTTCATCTATAAAAATGTTCGTTGTAACCAGGATATCGCCATCTTCAACTGATGAGTTTTTATATATCATTTTCTGAGCTTGGTGCTACTTTCTACATTTTTTGAAAGATATAGATCTTTTTATTATTTGAAACGATTTTTCTTGCGTAAATTTGTCTTCTATTATTTTCCAATTGAAGATAGCGGTCTTTTTATTAAATGATAATATTTTTTTGGCCTAATTTTGTCTTCTCTTATATTCCAGTTGAAGATGGCTATCTCCTGGTTCCAACAGACATTTTTTGCGGATTTTTCTGAGCTTCGGGTTATTTTCCACGTTTTTGGAAGATATGTATCATTTTATTAAATGATATGATATTTTGGCCTAATTTTATCTTCTCTTATTTTTTCAGTTGAAGATGGCGATCTCCCGATTCCAACGGACATTTTTGCAGATTTTTCGGAGCTCATGGTTATTTTCTACACTTTCTGTAAGATGAGAAACTTTATATTAAATGATATGATTTTTATATCTTAATTTTTTCTTCTCTTATTTTTCAGTTGAAGATGGCGATCTCCAGGTTCCAACTGACATTTTTGCGGATTTTTCTGAGCTCCAGGCTATTTTCTTCATTTAATTAAAGATATGGACTTTATTAAATGATAAGATTTTTATAGCCTAATTTTGTATTCTCATATTTTTCAGTTGAAGATGGCGATCTCCATGTTCCAATGGACATTTTTGCGGATTTTTCTTGGCTTTGGGCTTTTTTTCTACATTTCCTAGAAGATATGAATCTTTTTATTAAATGATTTGATTTTTTGGCCTAATTTTGTCTTCTCTTTTTAAGTTGAATTTTGCGATCTCCAGGTTCCAACGGACATTTGTGTGGATTTTTCTGATCTCGGTGCTATCTTCTACATTTTATGGCAGATATGTATCTTTTTATTAGATGATATGATTTTTGGCATAATTTTGTCTTCTTTTAGTTTTCAATTGAAGATAGCGATTTCCCAGTTCCAACGAACATTTTTTCAGATTTTTCTGAGCTCCGAGCTATTTTCTACATTTTCTGTATGACATGAATTTTTATATTAAATGATATGATTTTTATAACCTAATTTTTTTCTTCTCTTATTATTCAGTTGAAAATGGCGATCTCCCGGTTCTCACGGACATTTTTTGCCGATTGTTTTGAGCTCGGGGCTATTTTCCTATATTTTCGGGAAGTTATGGATCTTTTAATTAAATGATATGATAATTTGACCTAATTTTTTCAGTTGAAGATGTTGATCTCCATGTTGTAACGGACATTTTTGTGGATTTTTCAAAGCTTGGGGTATTTTCTACATTTTCGAAAAGTTATGTATCTTTTTATTAAATGATTGTATTTTTATAGCATAATTTTGTCTTCTCTTATTTTTAAGTTGAAGATGGCGATCACCCGGTTGCAACAGACATTTTTGCGTATTTTTTGAGCTCGATGATATTTTCTACATTTTATGGAAGAGATAGAACTTTTTATTAAATAATATGATTTTATAGCATTTGTTAGCCTTCTCTTATTTTTTCCGTTGAAGATGACAATCTCTCGGTTCCAACGGACAATTTTACAGATTTTTTTGAGCTCCAGGCTATTTTCTACATATTCTGGGAGATATGGATCTTTATATTAAATGAAATGATTTTATGGTCTAATTTTGTCTTCTCTTATTTTTCAGTAGAAGATCTCTCGGTTCCAACAGACATTTTTGCATATTATTCTGACCTCGGGGCTATGTTCTAAATTTTCTAGAATATATGTATCTTTTTATTAAATGATATTATGTTTATCCTAATTTTTTCTTCTCTTATATTTCAGTTGAAGATGTCTACCGGTTCCAACGGGCATTTTTGCGGATTTTTATGAGCTCGGTGCTACTTTCTATATTTTATGAAAGCTAAGAATCTTTTTATTAAATGATATGATTTGTATAGCCTACTTTTGTATTCTCTTACTTTTTCAGTGATTCTTTATTAAATGATATGATTTGTATAACCTACTTTTGTATTCTCTTACTTTTTCAGTGATTCTTTATTAAATGATATGATTTGTATAACCTACTTTTGTATTCTCTTACTTTTTCAGTTGAAGATAGCGATCTACCCGTTCCAACAGACATTTTTGCGGATTTTTCTTAGCTTAGGACTATTTTTCTACCTTTTCTGAAGATATGGAAATTTTAATTAAATGATATGATTTTTGGGCCCAATTTTGTCTTCTCTTTTTCAGTTGAAGATGGCGATCTACTGGTTCCAATTTATATTTGTGTCGATTTTTTAAGCTCAGGGTTGTTTTCTACATTTTCAAGAAGATATGGATCTTTATATTAAATGATATGATTTTTATAGATAATTTTGTCTTCTCTTACTTTTCAGCTGAAGATGGAGGTATCCTTGTTCCAACAGACATTTTTGCTGATTTTTCTGAGCTCGGGGATATTTTTCTATATTTTCGAAAAGTTATGAATCTTTTTATTAAATAATATGTTTTTGGCCAAATTTTGTCTTTTCTTATTTTTCAGCTAAAGATGGAGATCTCCCAGTTCCAACGGACATGTTTGAGGATTATTCTGACCGCGAGGCTATTTTCTAAATTTTCTGGAAGATGTGGATCTTTTATTAAATGATTTGATTTTTGGCCTAATTTTGCCTTCTCTTATTTTTCAGTTGAAGATGACGATCTTTTGGTTCCAACTAATTTTTTTGCGGATTTTTCTGAACTTGGTGCTATTTTCTACATTGTATGGAAGACACACTACAACAAACTAGTTAATTACAACTTTCTCTCTATTTTGGTAGTTGTAATAAATGTTTACCACAACCTTTTTCTCTCTAAAAGTTGTAAAAAATGTTTATTATAACTTTTTTCATGGATATTTGTAAAAAAATGGTTATTACAACTTTTTCGTGGATAGTTGTAAAAATGGTTATTACCACTTTTTCGTGAATAGTTGTAAATGTTAATTTTGACACCACAACTTTTTTCTCTGAAAGTTGTAAAAAATGTTTATTACAACTTTTTTCGTGGATAGTTGTAAAATATGGTTATTACAACTTTTTCCATGAAAAAATGTAAATGTTAATTTTGACACCATAACTATTTTTCTCTGAAAGTTGTAAAAATGGTTATTACAACTTTTTCGTGGATAATTGTAAAAAATGGTTATTACAAATTTTTTCGTGAATAGTTGTAAATGTTAATTTTGACACCACAACTATTAATTATTTCTAATGAACAATTTTTTATTTGGCTACAATATATGGTTAGAACATGAAGTTTGAGGAAAAAATTCTATCAGGGCCATTTTTTGATAGTCATGAGAAGTTAATATGAAATGGTTAAGAATAGAAGAAAGTGAGGTCATTTGTGCATGAGACGAAATTTTTTTTTCTTCTAATGCAACATGTGGCACGTAATTAATTGATCCATAGGTTAGCAACATTATAAAAAGATACGCACTGTACTTTGTCGTCACTGCTTTTTCCAAATAATCCCTTTTTCTATTTACAAACGTTAATTTAAAAGTAAGAGTGAGTTTGACTACGTGGAAGATGGGGGGGTGTGAACATAAGACAACTTCAACAATTTTGAGATCATGAGAGAGGAAAATAAAACACTGGAAAGTTACTCTAGTAGGCCGACACTAATCCAAACTGTTGCTCATCTCTTTCTCCCCTCTCGCCTAGCCCCATCTCGCCCTAGCTCTGATCTCCTCTCCCCCAAGCCATAGCTCGAGATCTCCTCTCCCCCAAGTCCTAGCTCGTGATCTCCTCTCCCCCAAGCCCTAGCACGCAATCTCCTCTCCCCCAAGCCCATCTGGAGCCCTCTTCGTGCACTCTACTCAAGTGATCGTCAACACTCATGTTGGATGCAACGATCTAGGACTTCTTGTTTGATGATAACAAATGTGTGTGAAAAATTTGACGTGTGTGTTAATTTGCAGGAGTAGCGAGGACGTAAATACTCAAACGATGACTAAGTCAAAGTGATGGAGGAATCTCTATTCACATAGAAAATTGGAAGATGGAGAAATTGCTATTCATTTAGCAAATTGGACTTGGTACAATATGGGGTGAGATGGAGAGAATCACAGTGGATTTGTTCATATCTATTTGTGTCTATACCAAATCCCATTAGCATTGCAAATCAAATCCCATTCAAATTCCTAATTCTATTTGTATTAGAATGGGATCAAACAAAACCCCAAACAAATCCCCGTACTCTTGGGATCCTCCTTGCCGCAAAACCCTAAGGGACTCCCTATAAAAAGCAAGCATCAAATAGAGGAACCGTGCGGCCAACACAAAATTCCCAAGCTTCAAATCCTTGTTCTTGCCGAAATAGTCCTTAGGGATTGAACCACATAGCAACAAGCCAAAAATCCCCCATTGCTAAATATTCCAAGGCCAAAAGAACACCTAGCTATCTCCATTGCCACAATCTATCTATCAAGCTCTCTCCATCATCAAGCTCGAGCAAATGAACCCAAGCTATTACAATCTCTGGGTCCTCCATGTGTAGCAGCAACCTTGTGAATCCTGAGGTGCTTTGCCTCAACATCCCCTTCAGAGCAGCTTGTCGAACCAAGCTTCAACCCTCAAGCCACAATTTTTGACCAGCTGAACTCCCATGTACATGCTGCAATTGTAGACTCCATCATGTAGGGTCATCAACCCCATGCCGCAACATTTGACCCATGAAATTTACAAGCCGGCCGCAACATTGGTTCCTTTACTAATTGTTTTTTTGTAGGCACATTGAATCAAAGGTGAGATGATTAATAAAGAAGGAAGGGGCCAAAAGCTAAGTACATGATTGTTTAATTGAGAGAGAGAGAGAGAGAGAGAGAGAGAGAGAGAGAGAGGGAGGGAGAGGGAGGGGGGGGGGGGAGGGAGGGAGGGAGGGAGAGAGAGAGAGAGAGAGAGAGAGAGAGAGAGAGAGAGAGAGAGAGAGAGAGAAGTTGAGCCAAGCACCTTGCTGACCCATAAATCCTAGTGCCAACAAAAAGCTGTAACATAGTTGATCAAGCTAGCCACGAGCACATTGTCGTAAGTTCAGATTACCTTCATCTAAGCACCATCCAGAGGCCGCAAGTTCTATTAGAGGAGCATCCACTGTCGCAACATCTTGGGGGTGCTACGGGATGTGACGTGACGACTATATCATGTCATATTCAAATCTGACCCGTGCTGATTGACGAAGACGAAGACGACTACAAAAACTAAGATTTTCTATACTATATTATTATTATTTTATGTAGTTGTGTCTTGATCTTCGTAGGGGAAAATTTACCGTATTTGTGACTTTTAGGGACTTGTCTAGTGGGCGCTAGACAATAGGGTCTTGATGAGTTGTAGCTAGTCAAGATAGAGTTTTGTCTACTAGGTTGATAGTGTTTTGCACCAGTGATGTGTGGTACGATTAGGTGAGGAGTGAGAGCTCGGGACTCATTGTAGTCGCAAAGAAACATATTGATCTAGTATTTGCTTGTGTACTGGACGTCGGTCGTTGGGGTGACCGAACCAGGGTAAATCTGCGTGTACTCTGTGATTGCATAGGTTTTACTCTGCCTATGATTATAACTGCGTGTGATTTTTTGTGGGTTGCACAAGAATTTTTATTAGCCTATTCACTCCCCATCTAGGCTTAGATCCATATTCAACAAGAGGTATCGGAGCAGGTTAGAGGATCTAGGCTAGATTGACCATGAATAACTCTATTGATTATGCTTTTTATGAACGGCAGTCCATATCACGACCCCCAAAATTTAATGGAGTAGATTATGCTTATTGGAAATCTAGGATGAAAATCTACTTAGTGTCTGTTGATTATAAAGTGTGGAAAATTGTTGAAAATGGATATAAACCACCCGTGATTAAAATTGAAGACACTGAAATAATGAAACCTGAAGAAAATTGGGATGATGCTGATTGGAGACTTTACTCTGTAAATGGAAAAGCTATGAATGCTCTTATATGCTCTTTATATAAGTCTGAATTTAATTGTATCTCACATTGTACAACTGTACAGGAAATATGGCACACGCTGGAGGTGACGCATAAGGGAACGTCATAGGTGAAGGAGTCTAGACTTGCCTTGCTCAGCATAGAGTACGAGAGCTTCCACATGCTTCTATCAGAATCCATATCAGAGATGTTTACGAGGTTCACGGATATCGTTTACAAGTTTAGCCCCTTGGTAAGCCATACTCTAGCCTTGAACAGGTGAGGAAAATCTTAAAGGCGTTGCCTAGCTCGTTCAGGCCTAAAGTCACTGCCATTCAAGAAGCGAAAGATCTATCACAGATGAGAGTGGAGGACTTGATAGGCAACTTAATGTCCCACGAGCTTGAGCTGCAGAATATAGAGGCTAAAGAGAAACCAGAGGCGATGGAAAAGGAACCAAAACCAATAGCTCTTCAAGATAGCGAAGATGGCAATGACGATGAGGAGGAGATAGCACTGATGGTCAAAAACTTCAGAAAATATGTCAGAACTCCTCAAGGAAGAGAAGAAATGCATAAAAGGTTCACTTGCTCTAACAATTTTAATTCTGATAGAAATCCATCTGAACAGAATACTACTAATAGAGTTGAATGCTTTAAATGCAGAAAAAGGGGCACTACGCAAAGCATTGCAAACAAGAAACAGCTAATATCACAGAGAAGAAAGGAAGAGCTGTGGTGCGAACGTGAGACATGGATAGTGAAGATGAGAATGAGGAGCATGAAGGTGGAATCAATCTTGCTTTGATGGCAAACGATGATGAGGTAAAACTTGCATCAAAGCTGAACTTCTACATATTTGTAAAGGAATGCAACATGAGATTAATGATCTAGAACTTACTTTAGATGACTATAAGAATGGTTGTTTTGAATTGCAAAAAGAAAACTGTGACATGTTGAAAGAAACTAAAATCTGAAAGAAGAACTTGTTGCATGCAAATCAACTATTACCATGTTGAAAGAAGAAAAATCTAGCTCTGAAAAAGTTGATTGTCTTTCTTGTCCCTCTTTGTTAAAAGAGATTAGCATGCATAAAAAATTTATTAAGATTGAAACTGAAAATAAATTGCTTATTGAAAAAGTGTGCATGCTAAATAACGAGCTTAAAGAAAAAATGATTGTGTTTGAAAAGAAGGAAGAAGAAAATAAGAAAGCTTTCATTAATAAATGCACTCTGCTTGTGAACGAAAATACTTTATTGAAATCCAAAGTCACTAGTCTAGAATTGTCATTAAAGAAATTTTCAATTGGAAAACAATCGTTGGATATTATTCTTGAAAATCCACTTTATGGCAATAATAGGCGAGGACTAGGATATGGTTTAAAAAATGTTGAAAGGACTAAATGCAGAAAACTTCACATTGAAACAACAAAGGTTGGAAATATGCATGCAAAGTGCTTTACTTGTTCTTGTGTTGGTCATACATCATATTATTGTAAGTTTAGGAACATGAATATGAAATTCAAGCAGATATGGGTTTCTAAATTTTTGATGACTAACATGAGTGGACCTTATTGGATTCCAAGGCACACATAACATCTACAGTGTAGGTAAGATGTAAATTTGGCAAGGAACTACAAATTGAACGCTTCATTATTAGTTCCTTAGCCAAACAACGACGCGAAGATATACTTTTCTAATTTGCACTTAATGCATACCTTCATATCATTTTTTGTTTTGTGTGCTCGATTTGATTTTTATTTTGTGTGCTAGTTTGTTTGTTTTCTAACTTGTTTAGGTCTTCATAAAGAAAAATTTAAAAAAGGTGAAAAAGACAAAAAGCAAAAAAATGGTGCTTATTATATATCTTTTTCCTCTCTCTCATTCAAGTAATATTTATGAATGTCATCCATATCCTTGTAGAAATCATTGTATTATTGTTATAGCTACATGCGCATGTTAGTACCTTTAAATAGCCATGACATGCTTAATGAATTGAATAACATAATTTCTACACCTACACTTTCACTTCCACTAGTATTGAATATTGTTGCACAATTGGATATTCTTTTATGAAATATTGGAAAGTGAATGTAGGATGAATAATAACTGAAAATCTAAGGGATATGATGTGTATTTTTCAGGGATAAAAATTGAGCTCAAAAGAATTGAATTAAAAAATGAATGAATACTGCTCCGTATGTAAAATGGATACAATTCATGGCAAGTATACTACCCACGAGTATCCAACATATGCTTTATCGGTAATCTTTAGCGTTGGTGTTATACTAGTCAAGCAATGCTACCTCCACATCTGAGAGTCCTTATAAGCTTGTTTTTGGGATGTGGTACCTTGAACTCATTTTTAATGAGATAGGAAAAATCAATCCTATGTGATTTCATGTTTAATGGAAAATGTGGACTGGTTTTGGTTTAGTTTCTTAAGAGTTTCTCCCTTTGTGCTTCAATTATTTAATCATCATACTTACATGATGGTGTAGAAGTTTACGTTACACTTTTCATTGAATTTGAAATGTTTATTTCAAGAAAAACAACATGCAAGTGTTAGTTGTAATTTATAATGCTTTATTTTTGCATGTGACATGAATTAGACTTCGTTTATACAGTTTTAATGATAACAAAAGGGGGAGAAAATATTGAGAAAGATTTGAATGATTTGGTGTGTGCATTACTGCTTATATGTTGCATATATGACTATTGGTTCAATGGGGAGCATTAATGAATAATAATGAAAATGTGCTTATTGAATATATGAATATTGGTTCAAGGGGGAGCATGAATAAAGGGGGAGAATGCATACATGTTGAATTCTTGAACTCCATTATTTGCATGCGTGTATGCTTGCACATCATTGTCATACTTGTTGCATATTGCATACATCCTCTATCTTCACACTTCACACACACATATCACGATGACATACTTTGAATCGTAATTGCTCAAATCTTGTATTGGTTTGTCATCATCAAAAGGGAGATATTGTTGGATACAACGATCTAGGACTTCTTGTTTGTTGATAACAAACGTGTGTGAACAATTTGATGTATGTGTTAAGTGTTTTCAGAAGTAGCGATGACATAAATACTCAAACGATGACTAAGTCAAAGTGATGGAGGAATTGCTATTCACATAGCAAATTGAAAGATGGAGAAATTTCTATTCATATAGCAAATTGGACTTGGTACAATATGGGGGTGAGATGGAGAGAATCACAGTGGATTTGTTCATATCTATTTGTGTCTATACCAAATCCCATTAGCTTTGCAAATCAAATCCCATTCAAATTCCTAATCCTATTTGTATTGGAATGAGATCAAACAAAATCCCAATCAAATCCCCTTACTCTTAGGATCCTCCTTGCCGCAAAACCCTAAGGGATTCCTTATAAAAAGCAAGCTTCAAAAGGGGAACGATGCGGCCAATAGAAAATTCCCAAGCTTCAAATCCTTGTTCTTACCGAAATACTCCTTAGGGTTTGAACCACATAGCCGCAAGCAAAAAATCCCCCATTGCTAAATATTCCAAGGCCAAAAGAACACCTAGCTATATTCGTTGCCGCAATCTATCTGTCAAGATCTCTCCATCATCAAGCCCGAGCAAATTATCCCAAGCTGTCGTAATCTCAGAGTCCTACATATGCAGAGCAACCTTGTGAGTTCCGAGGTGCTTTGCCGCAACATCCCCTTTAGAGCAGCTTGATGTACCAAGCTTCAACCATCAAGCCGTAACTTTGACCAGCTGAACTCCTATGTGCATGATGTAATTGTAGACTCCACCACGTAGGGCCATCAACCCCATGCCGCAACATTGAAGGGAGCAATGCATCCTCAACTTTGAAGGGGAGTATTACAGCCGCAACATTTGACCCATGAAATTTGCAAGCCTGCCGCAACATTGGTTCCTTTACTAATTGATTTTTTGCAAGCACATTGAATCAAAGTTGAGAGGATTAATAAAGAATGAAGGGGCCAAAAGCTAAGTACATGATTATTTAATTGAAGAGAGAGAAGCTGCGCAAAGCACCTTGCCGACCATAAATCCTAGTGCCAACAAGGAGCTGCAACATAGTTGATCAAGCAAGCCAAGAGCACATTTTTGCAAGTTCAGATTGCATTCATCCATGCACCATCCAGAGACCGCAAGTTCTATTAGAGGATCATCCACTGCCGTAACATCTTGGTGGTGCTATGGGACATAACGCGACGACTACATCATGTCAGATTCAGATTTGACCTGTGCTGATTGACGAAGACGACGATGGCTACACAAACTGAGATTTTCTAAAATCTATTATTATTATTTTGTGTAGTAGTGTCTTATTCTTCGTAGGGAAAACTTTACCGTATTTATGACATTTGGGGACTTGTCTAGTGTGGGCTAGATAAGAGGGTCTTGACGAGTTGTAGCTAGTCAAAATAGAGCGTTTACTATATTGATAGTGTTTTGCACCGGTGGTGTGTGGTACGACTAGGTGAGGAGTGGGAGCTCGGGACTCATTGTAGTTGTGCAAATAAACATATTAATCTATTATTTTCTTGGGTGCTGGACGTAGGTTGTTGAGACAACCGAACCAGAGTAAATCTACGCGTACTCTGTTGTTGCACACTTTTTATTCTGCATGTGATTATAACTACGTATGATTTCTCATGGGTTGTCCGAGAATTTTTATTAGCCTATTCACCCCCCTTCAGGCTTAGATCCAGATCCAATAACTCACATTCTCCTCAGGCGATCGTCAATAGCTTGAGCGATTCGAAGTGCAGTGGCATCTCCTACGCTAAGCACCATCGTCGAAACCCAGCAATTTTCATCGTCTTCCATCTTCGTGCGATCGATCTGTAGGGGATTGGGCGTTCCCTTAGGGCACAAAAACTCTAGTCCCGTCCTAAGTCGGACGGAACATAGACATAAAAAGAGTAGCAGCGGAAGGAAAACCAGTTAATCTTAATTAACATGCAAGTTAAAACATTTTTAACTTGGCCCTAAGGTCCAAGACCCTATGCCAAGATCTATGCCGACTTGGGATGGGTCTGACCATCCCAAGAAGGATCTAGCCTACTGCGATTAAACTAAACTAATGCTAATAAAATACTTTAACCACATACCCGGAATCTCAGCCCTGGAGCAGGCGAGATGTTCCGCGCCGTCTTCCGAGCTGCTCCCGTCCCACGCCGAGCCGCTCCTTGAACCGCTCCCCGAACCGCTCCTCGAACCGCTCCGCATCCCGAGGCGATCAATCCCCGTGCCGCCGAGCCAACCAACCGCCGAAGAAAGTTTCACGCGAGTGAAACCTCCGCCAAGATTTCGGATCAAGAATCCGAACTCCTTTGTGGCTTTGCTAGAGCCCGCAGGAGTAAGGCAGAATTTTAGGGAGATAGAGAAATATTTAATTTAAGCTAAGATCCGAGCGTGCTCCAACATTTACGAGAGCCGCTCAGATCTAGAGCTTGGGACGAGATTTGAGAAAGGGGGGAGACCCCTATTTATATAGGCGGCGGACTCTCCCCTTTTCTCAAAATCCGATGTGGGACTAAAATAGAGTTAATTTAAAATCAAGTTAGTTTGCACTTCAAAAGGTGCAAACTTCCGTGAATTTTAACTCACTCACCGTTGAGCTTCAAGATCGATACAACCTATCAATACGACAAGCGTTCAACGGTGAACGCATAGGAAAAAACCGTTCGTCAATCGGAGTTCGTTTGACCCTCCAATTGAGTGTCCAAAGATCAGCCCTAGGCTAGTTTTTCACAAAAACGAGCCGTCAAAAACTGCCCATTAAACCTAGGGTTCCACACCCAGAGGTGGGACCCACAAGTCTGACTGGGCGCCCAAAACCCAGACTTGGGCACGGGCGCCCAAGTCTGGGCCCGGGCACCCAGGCGCCTGGCGCCCAGGCGCCTGGCGCCCAGGCGCCAGCCTGGCGCCAGGCGCAGGCGGGCGCCAGGCGGGCGCCTGGGCTCCCAGGCGCCCAGGCCCGCCTGGGCGCAGGCCCAGGCGCCCAGCGCCTGGGCCTGTGCCCAGGCCTGGCTGCCTGGGTTCCTGGCTCAGCCAGGTCTGGCCAGGCACCCAGGCCAGACTTGGTCTGGTCTGGGTCAGCCTGGTCTGACCCGGTCTGATTAGTTTGGCTGTTTTGGCTCTAACTTGAGCATCCGGCGTCCGATTTGGACGCCGTTCGAACCTGGGTCTAGACCGGGACATTCCCGTCTTACCCGTGAACTTTTTCCTTGCGTTTATTTCATTAAATATATATTAAACAATTTAATACATATTTAATCACTTTTGCATCAAATGCAAAATAGTCCCTATCTAAGCTTAAATTATCATATTGCATCAAATGCAATTATCTCTTCTTTTGCATCAAATGCAAATATTCTCCCTAACTATTTTCTACCTATTATTAGACGAAGCATTACACTCTGTGTGAGACCCTACAGCCTGACCCTTACAACAGGTTGGGCTCGAAGCCCTATACGGCAGTGACCACGAGCAGTGGTTGCCGTCCCTGCTTCAGGAATCATCATTATGTGGTTGACTCATTGACATGAGTATTGTCGGGACCACCTGACTGTTTCCGTGATGAATTCCGTAGTTATAGTCTTTTCGTCTTAACTGTGTCGTGTAGATCAAGTCTGGGGTACGGTCAAACTGTCAACCCCAATAACTTGACTCCGGTTAGTTTCTATCGATCTTTAGTCAACTAATGTTGGACTTCTTCCAACATACTCTGCGCAGAGTTTTTACTAAAGACCGAACTAACTCTACGACACTAACTCCCATTGACCGGGATAGACGAATCCTCTCTTGGTCATTACTCGCCTCGTACGTTTCAAGTGACACCCAATCAAAAGACCTTTCGACAGGCCTTGCCTCGAAGCTAGGTCAGTTGATCTAAGTGGCACCGTTCACGCACAGGTCCGTCAAAATGACCTCAAGTCAAAAGACCAACTATCCTATCATCACTCAGAGTTATCACTGACAGATTGGTCAATATAACCATATGATAACTCTTAGTGGATCGTTCAGTGAACTCATTCTAATGAGCACCTGTGTCTCGTCTTCGACTTCGCCAAGTCAAACGATCATGAGATCATCGCCACCGCTAAACGGTGAAGACTAAGACACAATGGTCTATCCGATGTTTCGATATCCTTGTCTCGAAACATCTAAGACCATGAACCATTTCAGACTTATGCTACAGACGGTCAAACGTTTCTCCATGATCGAGATACTCATCTCGATACCCGTTTGACCTTGCATAAAGTCTCAGGACTTTACCTAAGTTGATATCTAATGTTGACTACATTACAATATGACTTAGATAAATTATTACCAAACAGCTTACTGTTATTTCGAACAAGATGTTTGTGCTATTCACACAGGAATAAATGGCCTCGAGGGCATCATATTCCTACATCTCCCACTTGCACTCAGGCCCATTTATCTCGATATCTAATATCGTTTTTACACATAAGTTTTCCCGACTTCATGTGGTAGAGCCTTCGTGAGTGGATCTGCTAAAACCGTCTACACTATAGACTTAAGGGGTTTCTATGTTTCTGTTAGACCAACCATTTGAATCTCATTCAAATAATTTATTTGGTCTGTCGGAATCCATAATATTTTATTTTACTTGGATCTTATCCAGTTTATCGTACCTTACGATAATTAGTAATTGGTCATTTTAAATGGCTCATATCTATTCTTGATAAAGTATCAAACCTTTTGATTACTTTGTCAAAATGTATGTTCCATCCCTTTGATGATTCGCATGTAATTTATACGCTCCCACTGACCTTGAAAACTATCTGGCCAATTCATATAAGTTGGTTTGTCTAAATCATATTTAGAAAAAACGAACTTATAAGTGAATGCTCAAATTTTCATGGTCAACTTGAGCGTTTACATCGAGTTTGGTCCGTGTAGATCTGTACACATCTGTTGGTGAAACCGGTTTCATCATAATCCGTTTTAAAGAAATTAGGATGAAAACCGTTCTCGTCCAACATTATTGTACTTCACTATTTCCCTTTCTGCACCAATCTTTTAACTTTAAAGATTTACTTGCAGAAAGTGAGGAAACATTTTCCTTGGGCACGTAAACTAAATTCTCAAATTTATTTACGCACACGGACCTGCATCAAGTTTTAAATCGGAGTTACTACTCCGGATTTCATCCTAAAAGTTGACTAAGTCATCATTAGTTATGATGTCTTAACTCGACTTTTCGTCTTACGAAATTCGAGTAAATATACAACTTCCTCATGTTTGATTTAATGAATATCTTATTGATAATGTTCTCATAGAACTTTATCAAAACCTAGGCATTACTATTTGGGACTTAACCCAGAGGGAGGACTTAGCTCAGAGTCACTTACAATGGATCACACTAAATCTAATTAAGTGTGATTCATACCTTTTAACACACCGATGTGTTAACAGACTTGATCTGAGAGAAAATCACATTTTCTTTTAATTACACAAGATTTTATTTAGCTAAGTATTTGACCATTCGATCTAATCGAATCAGTTAAATACTTTAGTCATTTCGTTTCTTTATTTTATCAGGCTTGTGTTTCATCAAGAACACGTGTCTTAATAAAACTTACGAATAACTTATTTCGGTTAATCTAGACTCTGGTACATCAGTATGTACTAGACTGAGTTCGACAACTCATTCTCCCACTGTCTCACAGATGAGTTTCGGCCATTGTATCTAAGAGGCTAAGACTCACAAGTGTCCGTAGACTTCATAATACGAGAGGTCAGACCCCTCTTTATGTGACTTGTGAAGCTTAATCTCTTGATACGGCCTAGTCTAATTTTACCATATAAGTTTGCTACTATCTTGTGTATTTATATATCAACATTTAATATATATATAGTTATTTACAAATTACTTAACACAAAACATTACTTCAGAAGCAATGTGACGACATTCGTCAAAATGTGTTAAACGTCTTTTGTATAACAATTTATTTTGAAATCGTGACATCAAAATATGTCACATTTTCATTTCCTCCTACTTATGCCTCTACTAACTTTCTCAATTGACTTTCCGAAGTGCCTTCTTCCTTTTCTAAATCACATTTAGATATTAACATAAATAAATAGCTATGCAAGCAACTTATGTATCCAAACGCTTGAGCTTTGCAATCTTGAGTGTAGCTCAAGAAGTTGCTTGTCTCAAGATCCGGTTGGGATACATAGTCTTGCATCGCTCATGCACTCGTATTCGACTCAAACAGTTTAATCGAATTCTCGAACTTTGCGGATCAAAATTGTTTGTCCATACAACCTTGAGGGTAGCTCGATAAGTTGTAGGGAGAAACATACTTTGAATGTCCTATATGTTCAAGCTGCCTCCTATAGAGACGAGTGACATGTAGCGTTAATTTATTTGTTGGACACAGAACTTAATGAAATCATATTTCTTAAGTCTGTTCTTTAGAAGGTCATTTAATTTGTCAACTAGAATATAGTTTAATTCTATCAATTAGAATTTAACTTGATATTCAATCAATCAACTTTTTGACCAATTAACTAATTCCAATATTATCAATTGATTCTTTCGGTAAACATAGTCTTGCCCTAGTTTTAGCATATGTTCAATATTAAATATAGGTAGATTGGCTTTTATCTATCTATATCCTCCCACTAAATTTACGAACGTTTTAAAGCTTAATAACGAACGATTTAATCGAATTAAAATTAATGGGTAAGAGTTCCAATCACCTTGAGTCTAAACAACCTTGAGTGTAGCTCAACAAGTTGATTGACTCTGCGATCGGAAGATGACTCTTCATCGATCATATCGGATATGACTCTCTTAATCGGTTTTTGCCCCTAGCCATTCGTGATCATGAGTGTGCTCATCCAAATCACCATGTCTAGTCTAGTCGGACCCTTGTTTTCATGTCTAGCCTGACTTGCCCCGCAGCTCGGTGTATGCACGACACGTCGGTTTGGGTCAGGTCTTAGACTACATCTAGGCAGACTACATCGTTGACTTAACTTACGCCGACGCTCGGGGTACGAGACGACGGTTAGGGTTAGTCAAGATTTCATCTTATGTATTTAAGGAGTTGGTTTCTACAGGGTTGCCATGGCACAGCTTGAGTGTATCTCAACAACTATAACACGGGCCCTATAGTTGCTAACCCCTAAAACAAGGAGGGCTACGGCTAATCTTGAAAAAGATCATTAACGTATTTGACTTAGATATAGTCCAGGGTGTCATACAATCATGATTCGCGACATTGCGGTCCAGCGGAACTCAGCCAGGGAATTGACTAAGCCAGGATCACTACCCCTTGGACTAGCAAGGGTTGACCCAGAACTCTTAGCCAAGCACATTGACTGGATCATGGTCCATTGAATGAAGCTTGTCATTTTTGTATGTATGCCATAGACTAAACAGCTTTTATTAACAACTAATTAATCCTATCAACTAGTTGAATCCTTAAATTCAAAATTTTTAGGATTTGTTTAATAACTTTTATTAAGTCCTTATCAACTATAAGGTTCACGTGCTACCCTAATCGTTATTAGGATTTTAATAAATTTTATTAACAACGCTAGAAGCGAAGTCCTTTAATGAAAATTAATTATAACAATTAGAATTTAAAATTCATTTAAAGGACTACCCTAATCAGGAATTAGGTCTTATATTGTTGTTAATGATTTATTAAAACATAGCATGTCATTAAAATTCAAGTAATAAATTTTAATCATTTTTAATGGCTAACCTAAAGGGTTGTCTTGTGTTATCAAATAAGGGACAAGATTAACAAGCCATTAAAATAAAACTACACTAATTTTATCAGCATAAAGATAGTGCACAACTATTTAACATTTAAATATACTAAGTTTATCGCATAAACAATTTTTAGCATGCATAAATAAATTTAACATTTAAATTTAAAATATGATTTTAAAATTATTTTATTTATTTTTTTTTTATCTCATAAAAAAAAACTTAATATTAAAATCACTAATTTGCATGCTACGTTAAAAAATTTATCGCATAAAAAAATTTTTAACTTTTAAAACAGTTTTAAAATATCTCATAAATTAAAACAGCATGTTAAAAACTTTCATGCTTAAAAAATTTATCAAATAAAAATTTTAGGCATCCAAAATAAATTTTAAACTTTTAAAGATTAAAAAATTAGTTTTAAAATTATCACATAAATTTTAAAACGTCATTTAAAAAATTTCCATGATCAAAAATTTCAAAAAAAAAAAAATTTTAGAACATCTAAAACATTTTTAAAATTTATCTCATAATTTTAAAAACATTTTAAAAAGTATTTAAAAGCATTCTTAAGTTTAAAATTAATCGCAGTACCTAGATCGCTACGCAAACCTAGGCTCTGATACCACTGTAGGGGATTGGGCGTTCCCTTAGGGCACAAAAACTCTAGTCCCGTCCTAAGTCGGACGGAACATAGACATAAAAAGAGTAGCAGCGGAAGGAAAACCAGTTAATCTTAATTAACATGCAAGTTAAAACATTTTTAACTTGGCCCTAAGGTCCAAGACCCTATGCCAAGATCTATGCCGACTTGGGATGGGTCTGACCATCCCAAGAAGGATCTAGCCTACTGCGATTAAACTAAACTAATGCTAATAAAATACTTTAACCACATACCCGGAATCTCAGCCCTGGAGCAGGCGAGATGTTCCGCGCCGTCTTCCGAGCTGCTCCCGTCCCACGCCGAGCCGCTCCTTGAACCGCTCCCCGAACCGCTCCTCGAACCGCTCCGCATCCCGAGGCGATCAATCCCCGTGCCGCCGAGCCAACCAACCGCCGAAGAAAGTTTCACGCGAGTGAAACCTCCGCCAAGATTTCGGATCAAGAATCCGAACTCCTTTGTGGCTTTGCTAGAGCCCGCAGGAGTAAGGCAGAATTTTAGGGAGATAGAGAAATATTTAATTTAAGCTAAGATCCGAGCGTGCTCCAACATTTACGAGAGCCGCTCAGATCTAGAGCTTGGGACGAGATTTGA
This sequence comes from Scilla litardierei, assembly GCA_030789695.1. Classification (NCBI taxonomy): domain Eukaryota; kingdom Viridiplantae; phylum Streptophyta; class Magnoliopsida; order Asparagales; family Asparagaceae; genus Scilla; species Scilla litardierei. The sequence continues at coordinate 73,178,344 of CM061136.1, forward strand.
GAAAGGGGGGAGACCCCTATTTATATAGGCGGCGGACTCTCCCCTTTTCTCAAAATCCGATGTGGGACTAAAATAGAGTTAATTTAAAATCAAGTTAGTTTGCACTTCAAAAGGTGCAAACTTCCGTGAATTTTAACTCACTCACCGTTGAGCTTCAAGATCGATACAACCTATCAATACGACAAGCGTTCAACGGTGAACGCATAGGAAAAAACCGTTCGTCAATCGGAGTTCGTTTGACCCTCCAATTGAGTGTCCAAAGATCAGCCCTAGGCTAGTTTTTCACAAAAACGAGCCGTCAAAAACTGCCCATTAAACCTAGGGTTCCACACCCAGAGGTGGGACCCACAAGTCTGACTGGGCGCCCAAAACCCAGACTTGGGCACGGGCGCCCAAGTCTGGGCCCGGGCACCCAGGCGCCTGGCGCCCAGGCGCCTGGCGCCCAGGCGCCTGGCGCCCAGGCGCCAGCCTGGCGCCAGGCGCAGGCGGGCGCCAGGCGGGCGCCTGGGCTCCCAGGCGCCCAGGCCCGCCTGGGCGCAGGCCCAGGCGCCCAGCGCCTGGGCCTGTGCCCAGGCCTGGCTGCCTGGGTTCCTGGCTCAGCCAGGTCTGGCCAGGCACCCAGGCCAGACTTGGTCTGGTCTGGGTCAGCCTGGTCTGACCCGGTCTGATTAGTTTGGCTGTTTTGGCTCTAACTTGAGCATCCGGCGTCCGATTTGGACGCCGTTCGAACCTGGGTCTAGACCGGGACATTCCCGTCTTACCCGTGAACTTTTTCCTTGCGTTTATTTCATTAAATATATATTAAACAATTTAATACATATTTAATCACTTTTGCATCAAATGCAAAATAGTCCCTATCTAAGCTTAAATTATCATATTGCATCAAATGCAATTATCTCTTCTTTTGCATCAAATGCAAATATTCTCCCTAACTATTTTCTACCTATTATTAGACGAAGCATTACACTCTGTGTGAGACCCTACAGCCTGACCCTTACAACAGGTTGGGCTCGAAGCCCTATACGGCAGTGACCACGAGCAGTGGTTGCCGTCCCTGCTTCAGGAATCATCATTATGTGGTTGACTCATTGACATGAGTATTGTCGGGACCACCTGACTGTTTCCGTGATGAATTCCGTAGTTATAGTCTTTTCGTCTTAACTGTGTCGTGTAGATCAAGTCTGGGGTACGGTCAAACTGTCAACCCCAATAACTTGACTCCGGTTAGTTTCTATCGATCTTTAGTCAACTAATGTTGGACTTCTTCCAACATACTCTGCGCAGAGTTTTTACTAAAGACCGAACTAACTCTACGACACTAACTCCCATTGACCGGGATAGACGAATCCTCTCTTGGTCATTACTCGCCTCGTACGTTTCAAGTGACACCCAATCAAAAGACCTTTCGACAGGCCTTGCCTCGAAGCTAGGTCAGTTGATCTAAGTGGCACCGTTCACGCACAGGTCCGTCAAAATGACCTCAAGTCAAAAGACCAACTATCCTATCATCACTCAGAGTTATCACTGACAGATTGGTCAATATAACCATATGATAACTCTTAGTGGATCGTTCAGTGAACTCATTCTAATGAGCACCTGTGTCTCGTCTTCGACTTCGCCAAGTCAAACGATCATGAGATCATCGCCACCGCTAAACGGTGAAGACTAAGACACAATGGTCTATCCGATGTTTCGATATCCTTGTCTCGAAACATCTAAGACCATGAACCATTTCAGACTTATGCTACAGACGGTCAAACGTTTCTCCATGATCGAGATACTCATCTCGATACCCGTTTGACCTTGCATAAAGTCTCAGGACTTTACCTAAGTTGATATCTAATGTTGACTACATTACAATATGACTTAGATAAATTATTACCAAACAGCTTACTGTTATTTCGAACAAGATGTTTGTGCTATTCACACAGGAATAAATGGCCTCGAGGGCATCATATTCCTACACGATCGAGGGTTTTGCTTCTTTGTTGCCGTTGTCGTCGCTCAAGCATCATCCGCTGAGAAAAACTTTTGGTTAGGGTTTGATCGATCTCATTTGAGTTCTAACTCTCGCATCTCGGTTTCTTTGAAGCCATGGGGGCCATGTCATGCTTTCACTCACCGTGAAGCATATTAGAGAGGCCTAATGAAAACAAGTCCAACTTCGTTGTTGATGGATTTGACTATGTAACGGCATGTTTCTATCTATACGTATTTTTACGTATTTAATTAGTATAGCGATTTGTTTGAGTTATTAATATGTGATTTTATTTATACACTACTACAAAATGGACCTTTAACATCGCTTAAATAAGGCCTTTAATAGCGCTTTACAAGCGCTGTCTATCTCGCCGCTGCTATAGGGGGTTGGTTTTAATAGCGCTTTACAAGCGCTGTTAAAGGGGTCCTTTAACAGCGCTTGTTTGTGCAAGCGCTGTTAAAGGGGTGGCCTTTAACAGCGCTTGTTAGTGCAAGCGCTGTTAAAGGAGGGCCTTTAACAGCGCTTCTTTAGTGCAAGCGCTGTTAAAGGCCCACCTTTAACAGCGCTTGTTTGTGCAAGCGCTGTTAAAGGGGGGCCTTTAACAGCGCTTGTTAGTGCAAGCGCTGTTAAAGGGGGGCCTTTAACAGCGCTTCTATAGTGCAAGCGCTGTTAAAGGGGGGGCCTTTAACAGCGCTTCTTTAGTGCAAGCGCTGTTAAAGGCCCCCCTTTAACAGCGCTTGTTAGTGCAAGCGCTGTTAAAGGGGGTCCTTTAACAGCGCTTCTTTAGTGCAAGTGCTGTTAAAGGCCCCCCTTTAACAGCGCTTGTTAGTGCAAGCGCTGTTAAAGGGGGGGCCTTTAACAGCGCTTGTTAGTGCAAGCGCTGTTAAAGGGAGGCCTTTAACAGCGCTTCTTTGGTGCAAGAATATGACACATCCAGTAACTATATTGATAGTGAATAGATTCCAAGGAGAATGTTATTCTGGGATCCAACCCGTGGTGTGATGCTAGTAATCTTGCATCTCTACACTGACAGTAAGATGATATTAACCACAAGGAGGCGAAAGCCTACATAGATCATTCAACAATATAATCATCCAGTAACTATATTGTTCCAATCATTCAAAAATAAAACATGTGCCTACATAGATCATTCACAAACTTCTAAACATAAATTCCCCTAGAAATATGTACAGCGGGTCAATTAAGAAGCTTGGGGTGTGCTGATGATGGTAGTTGTAGCAGGCTAGGAAAATCATCGAAGCTAATCAGGTCTTCCAGCGCAAATACATAATCATCAGCCGATGACGACGCCGACAATGGGATGTTGCCGCTGGAGCCCGACTGATGTGCAGCAGCACTAATATCAAACACCCCACAGTTGCAGCTGCTCCCCATTTCATGATCATTAGCCATCATCCCCATGTAGCCATGCTCCTCCTCTGGCTGCACCAGTGCTCGACTTCGCATAGCCTCCAACTCCAACTCCAACTCCAACTCCAACTCCACCGAATTCTGTACTTATAGATTGCATAGCCTCCAACTCCAACTGTAAATAGGCCAAGAAAAACAACCCACAAAAAGCTCCAGCCAACCTCTGAGGATGCTTCCTTGCCTGCAACAGCACACACGCAATATCAGTAACTTCCTACCAGAACAAAGAGCAGTATGACCTATATTTCTGAATGAGCAACTTCTTCCTGACGTATAGGCGTCATGCAATTAGTAGACACTATTCGTTTACTAATCATTACAAGTCGAAGCCGGCAAAGTCAAATAATCTCCTGCAGTTGCTGCTCTTGTAGGCAACCAGAAAGTGCTCTTGTAAGTAAACTTACTTCTCTTAGTAGTGGCGTTTCGTTAAGTTTCGGAGTTGATGAGACTTATGCCGGTGACTGCGGCAGACTGCAGTTCATCCTCCTGCTTCGTCCATTATCTATAGCAACAATTACTTCAATTAGATATATAATCCTTGCTCCGAATAGCAAGCATAAATTCTGATTGGTTACCTTCTGAGACTCAAGCAGCATGTGAGACCCAACGACATGGCTAGCAAGCACAAACAAGAGAAGAGAAGCGATGAAAAGCCTTTGATGAAGCCATTTGCGAGCGCTTCGATCAAGGAGCAGTACCCTTCAAGACTCCCTTATTGCTGATGTTTTATGAACTGAAAGGCTTATATCAAATAACCTAGAAAGCATATATACCGAGAAAAACCTCAGATAAACGGCAGCTCATGCGATAAATGCAGAGCTATATCGACCAAGCTATGGATTTTTTAATTAGGTTGGCATTTATCATGTTTCAAGTCGCATCAAAAGTATTCCCTTTTACTGGTAGAACTACAAATCAACAAATTCTGATGCATATTTAGAGGAAATCCTTTAAAAATACAGAAAATAACAGAAGATAAAGAATGGATCGATTAATACCAGGCACTGATCGATGAGCTTGGATCGGGTTGATTCAAAGGCTGATCTCCAGCTGGACGCACTGTTGAAGGCGAGAACAAATGGGCCGGCGCGTGTATCATCAGACAGAGCGGCCGGAACCGGACCTCGTAAGAGAGGGATCGACGGATCGAATAAGAAGACGGTGGATGAAGGCGAGAAGTCGTCGAGATCACTGCTGGCGTTTTCTCCCCAAATCGCCATTTGCGGCGACCGAGAGCAGTCGGGCGAATTTTAGGGCTTGTGTTTCAGGATCGGCTTGTACTTATGGACGGGGATAACTGGGCCCGATAACCAGATTCCCATTTTCCCATCCGACCCGTAGATATGCTTACACATATAACAAATCTGCCATTTGACAAAATTTTTTGGCAATTTAAGGGTGTGGATTATGGACATTCCTATCAGGACAATATATGATATTTTAAGAAGGAAATAGATGTTTTAATTCAAATCAAAAAATAAAAATATCATCATGATATTTTTATTGACCAATAGTTTTCCAATCTGTGACTTTGATTACTTAACAACAAATTCTCTAAATTTGAAATTTAAGACGTTTAAAATATCAGAATTTTTGTTGACATAATTCACTGTCTTCCAACATCGAAGAAGTATTAAGAAATTTCTCTCCATATAGCTAGTTAATTTTCATAAAAGAAAGCGACTAAGAATAAGCTAGCTAGCTGCAGTTTTGGTTACTACAAACCATACAATTACATGATCAAGATTAGTAAATTAATATGCTGCACTTTAAAAATGAACAAACAAATAAAAACATTGGGGCCATCATAAACAGACCTATAATTATATAAAACTTATTTAATTGCCCATGAACACCTAATCAAACACCTCGGAAAAACTAATCTTATCCTAATGATCATTGCTTATGTCAAAAAGCTTGTCATGCTTAAATATTAGGTAATTCCCAAATCAAGAAGCATAGCATATGAAAATTACCAGCAGACTACAATAAGCAATAGTTTAACTTCCCAAATCGAATTCAGAAAGGCATGAACAAAACAAATCAACGAAATCCATAGAAATTACCTCAGGTCGATAAGCAAAACTCGAGCGCACGAAGATGGAAGTGGGAATAGGGCTTGGGTTAATCGCAGTTAAGAGAATCCAATGAGAGTGATTTGAGAAGGAAACTCACAGGATTTTGAGAATCAGACACCACTGAAAATTAGGGCAACAGAACGCGAAGCGGCGAAGAGTCTGAGCTTTCTCACGCGAGCACAAAGCGCGACGGGAATTAAGCGACAGCGGCGGCACAAAGCTTTCTCGCGCGAGCAGCGACAGGAATTAGGCGGCGGCGGCGGCACAAATCTTTCTCGTGCGATCAACGAGCAACGCGCGGTGGGGTTAGGGCTTGGGCTTCTAACTTCTTCTAAAAAGCAAGCGCGCGGCGGTACAAATCTTTCTCACGAATAAGTTTTACACAATAAAAACCAGATAACGACCCGCTGGGCGCGTGAATTTTCTCGTAAATAACAAATTGTGCGCGAATACCTTTAACAGCGCTTGTTTGTATAAGCGCTGTTAAAGTCCCCCTTTAACAGCGCTTGAACAACCAAGCGCTGTTAAAAGGTGGCCTTTAACAGCGCTTATTTGTGCAAGCGCTGTTAAAGGCCCCCCTTTAACATCGCTTTTTTGTGCATGCGCTGTTAAAGGCCCCCCTTTAACAGCGCTTTCTTGTGCAAGCGCTGTTAAAGGGTGACCTTTAACAGCGCTTGTATTAAACAAGCGCTGTCTATAATGGACTTTAACAGCGCCTTTTTTAAAGAAGCGCTTTCTATTTGTACCTTTAACAGCGCTTGTAGAAAGAAGCGCTGTCTATTATCTGTGTCTCTAATACATAGCGCTTGCAGAAATAAGCGATGTCTAGTGTTGGATCTTTAACAGCGCTTGCAGAAAGAAGCGCTGTCTATTCTCCGACCTTTAACAGCGCTTGCAAAAAGAAGCGCTGTCTATTATATGTGCCTCTAATTAACAGCGATTATAATTGGCAAGCGCTATTAAAGGTGTGCTATTAAAGGTCCTTTTTGTAGTAGTGATAATAGCTCAAACACGCGATTTCACGGTCGTGTTAATATCTTCTTTAATTTTTAGGTGATGTTAATTGCAGGGACAAGATCGTAATAACTCGATCATCGTAACTTAGTGACCCTCCTAATCTAATCTTAACTACATTAATTTTCTAAACCAGGTTGAGATCATAATGAATCATATGTCTTAATCAAATCAATTCCTTCTAATCATTTCCCAATTAGATTAATTCACCAAATCAAATCTTTTTCTAAAACCAAGTTTAAACCCTATATCTAATTATTCTAACTAAACTGATTCCCCGGATCTAAATCTTAAAATATCAGGTAGCCTAACCAAATTATCATTTATATAAATAGATCCCACTAAATCATTTTCTTAACTAAATTCCCCAAAATCTTAATTAAAATCCTAATCCCTTATAATATAATACCTTTCAAACTTATATCCCTTTTAAATGTAATCTAACTTAATTGTGCTAACCCTATTATATCCTAACCTATCCACCAACCGTTTGCATCTTTCCCTTCAGAACAACCCCAAGCCACGTCATCTCTATATTCCCTCAACCCCATGTCATTAACCATGCATGGGTCTCGTGTCAACCTCCACATCGCCCCCCACTTCTCGCACCTCCCCCATGCACCTCACCTCTGCTGCATCGGCTGCCTACTTCTTCTTCTCCCCTCCTTAAATCCCCAGGCCCCCTCCGAACCCCAAACCCACCTCTCAGCCACTGCCATCACTCTCCAACCCCATCCCGTTATCATCAACAGCCCCCACGCAACCACTGCGCCCTCTCCCAGCCATCTGCAACCGCACGACGTCGTGCCTCCTCTCGTGATGCAAATCATAGCACAACTTCAAATGATCAAGTTCAAACTTCAAATGATCAAGTTCAAGTTCCAATTAGACCAATTATGTGATTGCGAGCAAAGAAGTTCAAATATGTACTCAACGAGTTGATTCAAGAGATTTGGGCTCAAGCAAATTCATGGAGGTCCATTGATCATGAGTCATGTGTTCAACAAAGATGGCTCAACATGTACTCAAGTTTTAGAAGAATCCGACTACGGCTAGCTTAAATCTACGGCTAGCTTAAATTCTGCAAATAAATTGGGATGCTTTGGATTACTCTTTTAGGAAGGTTTGCCCTGCCAATTTCCTCTGTTTAGAAGGCTTGCTTGCCAAAATACCCTATTTGGAAGGCTTGCATGCCTATATAATTACTTTCCTCTTTTTATGGAAGGCTTGCATGCCAAAATACTCTATTTGGAAGGCTTGCATGCCTAGATATTTGGTTTCCTTTTCTATTTTTGGCATGTGATCAGCCAATTAATGGGCTGATTTGTAGCCATAATTTTAGCCTAAACTTTAGGAACTTTCCTTGTAATTTTGAGCATATTAAAAGGCATCTAAGCAATGGAAAATGAAGTTGATTTTTCGGTAAAATTTCTGAGAGAATTTCTCTTTGGTTCTTTGAAGAACTATTCGAACTTATCGGAGTTTTTCGTGGCGTTCACCATCGACTTATCAAACGGATTTCCACCACCGTTTGCGGCGTCTTCCTTAAACCGAGGTTCTTGTTCGCACTAAGCAACGGGTCGTGGTCATCATACTGAGGTTCTTGCTTTTGTTGTACAACAAGTCGAGGTCTCCATCCCAAATTCTGAATATAGAACGATCTTGGGTTCCTCTTCGTTATCGGGTCTCGTCGTTCCTTGCGGGGTTCACATTATTTGGCATTAGAGCTTTGAGTCTAAATCAAGTTTGCCTATCTTTTAAATAAAAAACCTTTCTTTTCTTTATTCCGTATTCTTTTAGTCTCTAAATTCGGTTTACATACGCTTGTTTAGCCGAATTTCTTTATCCATTTTTCGTTCGTATTTTGTTTCGAAATATCGTTCCTTTACTATCAAAAAATACAGTTGTTGAATATCCAAAAAAAAGTTTCAAAAAAGGCAAAAAGAAGAAGAAGAAGAAAAAGAAGAAGGAAAAAACCAAAAAAAGGTACATCGAATTCAACAAATTTTTTTTGTAATCATTCATTTTGGTTATAATCAGCACAACAAATCACATCACACTAAAGATCTATCTTTTGTGTGTGAAAATTCTCCCTCCAAAGACCAATCTTTTTTTTGGAAAATTTGATAATTTCAGACTTCAAAAAATTTTGTCACTTGTGTTTCTTGTAAAATCTTCCATCAGATCTGAAATTCCTTTATGAGTTCTTGGTGAATTGTTATTGGAAATTCTGTATATTATTTGTTTTAGTTCCAAAAGAACTGAAAGAGAAATTACAGAGTGAGAGAAGTAAGAGTGGTGAGAACAATAGAGGGTTAGAGGCCACAAATTTTGAGTGAAAACACGAGCGTAGAGTGATTCACATTCTTGAATGTAAACACGTAAGGGAGAGAATTGTGAGGTCCTTTTTTTCTAACTTTGTTTTGCAGGAAACATGTCTCGCAATAGTGCTACCACAGATTTGCCTGATTAGAAATTGCTACTGGAGGCCCTAATGAGTGAGATGAAGCGTGTGATAAAGTTGGAGCTCGAGCAAGTTCATGAATGACTAGATAAGATGGAGGATAAACTTAGTGAGCAGCCACAAAATGCTCCTAACATGCATAGAAGGTAAAGAGTTCAGCCAAGGGCAATAAATGGTGAAGATGAAGAGTCTTATTGGACTGGTTTTGATGAAGATGAAGATCGATATTCAGTTGTTAATCATAGGAGATGTGGAGGGCGGTTTAGAGAAGCCAGAAATAGAGAAGATAACAACTTAGGTGGTATTAAGATGAAGATTCCTTTATTTCAAGGTAAAACTGATCCTTAAGCATACCTTGAGTGGGAGAATAAGATGGAATTCATATTTGACTGCCACAACTATTCTGAAGCAAAGAAGGTAAGATTAACTGTAATTGAATTTTCTGACTATGCTATTACTTGGTGGGATCAGCTTGTTACAAATAGAAGAAGAAATAAAGAACGACCAATAGAGACATGGGAGGAGATGAAAGCAGTAATGAGAAAGCGGTTCGTTCCAAGTTACTACTATAGAGAGATATACAATAAGCTTCAAGGTCTTATGCAAGAAAGTCGCAGTGTAGAAGATTACTACAAGGAGATGGAGATTGCTATGATCCGGGCTAATGTAGATGAATATAGATAGGCTACAATGGCTAGGTTTTTACATGGATTAAATCGGGAAATCCAAGAAAAGGTAGAGATGCAGCATTATGTGGAGTTAGATGGTTGAACGGGAGGACGTGCAAAAGCACGCCTTCCACTCCCAAGTGTAGGAGTGCCAATGCAATAAAAATAACCGGTGAGTATCGGGTCGGATCACAGGGACAAGTCGTTTTATATTCACAAAATTGATTGATAAAGAAAAATAAAGCGTGTTACAACCACCTCGCTAACAGTGGATGAGTGTGGGAAAACATGTGATGAAACTAAAATTCTAACCTAAGTGGGTATGGTTAAAGAGCCAAATGAGGATTTAGGATAGCTAGGAGAGAAAGCATGGGTTGTGGGTTCGCTAGGATTGGTGTTAATTAAGCTCTAATTACCCGCAAATAACTCAATTGATCATACGGCTAAGGACACTCAATCGAAAAATTTAGCATTAAAGAACACAACAATTAGCAATAGGGATGGATGTATCATCATGACACTAATCAAATTTAAACATGGTCTCTTCTCAAAGAGTGCCCACGTGAGTCTTAGCCAATTAAATTGTGCCATAACAATTCATCCAACATTAGCAAGATAGTAGGTAAGAGCTAATTGGAACTAAAATTAACAACCAATCTAGATGAATCACAACCCAAGCCAAACAACACTACTCAATCATACCAAATAAGATGGAATTCATAGACAAATTCATCCAAGTTTAATACAAAGAGAGAAATGCAAAATACACAAGGGAAAGGGGAGATTTCACCTAAGATCTCTCTAAGATTAAGCCTCTCTCTCTTGAGCACCTCCACAAAACTTTCATTATCCTCCCATGGCCTCCATCCACAAGCCCTAGCTTTGGGGAAGACAAAAACCCCTCAAATCTGCAAAAAAACGAACTAGCCCTCGCAAAAACGCTCCCAGGCCTTTTAACGCATTGCGGGTCGGGTTTGTGGGCTACCCGACCAACCAAAATGCCAAGCGCGTGCCTGTAAGGAAAAATGGAGGCGGGCCGAGTTGAAACCTGGCCCGCAAGTCGCCCAGCGCCTGCTCTTGGGCGCGGCACGCGCTGCGCGTGTGCCCGCCCCCAAGCGGGCCAGTGGCGATGCTTATTTTTTAATAAAAACTGAAGCGGCCCAGCAGCCCGCTCCAAGAGCGGGCCGCAAGAAATGGGCCTGATTTTTTATTTTTTTTATTTTTTTCTATTTCAGAAATTCCAGAAATAACCAGAAATGCCTCTCTAGCTCCAATAATTCCCCAAAATACCCAGAAATTCAGAAAAATCCTAGAAAATTCTGGAAAATCCCCACGACTCCTAGAAGTACCTGAAAAATATAGGAAGAAGAAATTAGTCCAATTGATTATGAAATGAATATAATGACTTATATAAAACAATATTGACTTCCAAAATACATATAAAATAATCCATTACTCAAATAATTCTCAAAAATTGACAATATGATCACAATAATACCATGAGCATATGAAAAATATCAAGAAGCCAATAAAGACGATAAAACCTATATTTTGTGCCAAGAATGACAGTAAGCCCTAAAATGAAACATAAAGTGAAAATTCACTCAAAAGAGCAAGTTTAAGCCTAATCTTTAGCACAAAATGGGGGCAGTTAGGGGGTATAAGTATACACTTTTCATCCCGAATCACACCACCCAACTAGCTTTTGGCTAGTTCCTAGCAAAATATGTGATAAATTCGGATTAAAATGAAAAACATACACCAAACTCACAATATCCTCATAGCATACCCCAAATGATATTTCCAAATGATTTCAAAGCTAATATACCCAATGTATGAAAGTAAACAACAAATGACACTTCTCTCAATCCAATTCAAAGAAAAGTAAGGTAATAAGCCCGTATCACATTCATTAGGATATATCACAAATGGGAAAGTTTCTATTTTTCATGGAAATGGCCAAAACAAAAGAAATTCCTTTAAATGGTGGGAGATGAGATTGTATCATTCATGTTGCTTATTCTTTCATTTATTCATTCATTTTTTTTCCTTTTCTTTTCTTTTTCCTTCTTTTTTTGTTTTTGAATGTTTATGTTTTGCATTCACGCTATAACGCTATGAAATGCAAACACTGCCCCCTTTTGCATACACGCGATAACGCTATACAGGCAAAGGGATGGAATGATCCCCCTAAATCTCATCTTTGGCGTCCTCCCCAATGTTTTATGGGTTATCGGCTACTCTATTTGATTAGAAAAACCATTCGCTTATATTAACTCTTTTTCTCATTCCAAACAAGAATTATCAACTTATCCACCCACATCTAAGAAGGAAACGAAACATACACAATTGGCCAAACCCAATCCAACCAAAAACTACACCATTCATCCCAACATGAAATCGCTTACACCAAACTTTTTCCAAATTGTTTCAAAGAGAGCATCACGACATATGAAATAGTCTCATATACGGCATATTAGCAGATGAATCCAAATTGGAAAAGAATTAAACCATGCCAATCAAACATTTATGAATTTGATACCAAAATGATAATCTGAAAAATTGCATGTCATTAAGCATATAGGGACTAAGCACAAAGCAAGCGGCGTATGGACAAGGAGGCTAAATATGATATGCAATGAAGTTTATTAGATGAGAACAAGATGTCGGTATCTCAAAAAAAAATTTTTAAGCTAACACCAAAATCCTAACAATCCTCAAGATTCTAACACTCTCCCCCCAACTTAAAATAAACATTGTCCTCAATGTTGGAAGAGTATTAGATCTCGGCAAAAGATCCTAAAAAAGAAAATAAAATCATACGAAAACACTAAAAATAAAACATTCACTTATTTACACTATTTACACTAATTAAGGAAAGAACACACCATGGCAAGCGGCGGATCCAAAATTTCCATTGAAGGTGGCAATTGTTCCAACGCTCCTTTTATTTCTTCCGCCAATGCTCCTCGGCCAAACGTGGCAATGGCGGCCACGTACACAACCCCAAGCATCTCCTCAAAGTGTGTACCTATATAAGGAAGGAGACGGGCCATGTAAGAGAGAGATGGGGACACATTCTCAAAAAAGACATCCACACATAATCATCAATATAGAATATGGAATGAAAAGCATGATGAATGTGTGAGAAAACTCCCTGGATGGTCAAATATGATGTGGTTTGAAGCTCGTCCCCGCGGCATTCAATATCAATCGGGGGAGGAAGAGATATCTCTATAGAAACCACCGAAGTAGAGGGAAGCTCGGGATCCATGATAGCGTGTGGTATAAACTCATCCTCGCTTGCCTCTTCTTCGGGCTCATCAATACAAAAACAATTCTCCTCGCCCACTTTGCTCCCAAGTCTGCGCGCGATCGGCTCCTCTATCTCCACCATGTCAACAACCAATTCCTCCATGCCAACACTTGGTTCCTCAACTACTACTTGGCATGGGGCACTCAATTCTTCAACTACCGGTGGGGTGAGATCCACACAAACTTCTTCATTCGGGGCTTGGTGGACCAAAACTTCATGGCTTGGCTCATTTGGAGTCATAACCAATGTGTGATCTTCCTCCTTGTAGGACTCCAAATAACGCCAAGCCGCATTCTCATCCATGTCCAAAAAGTGGCCGGTGTCCAACATATCCACAAAATCCTGCGTCACCGAAAGCAGACCATCCAAGAAGAATCCAAGAAGACGCACCCTGTCAAATCCATGATGTGGACAACCGTACACTAACTCTGAAAAATGCGTCCAAGCCTGAAAAAATGTCTCACCGATGCGCTGAGCAAAGTTCACCATTCTTCCTTGCCATGTTTTGGTTCTGTAAGAGGGAAAAAACTTCATACAAAATTTGTGCTTTAGTAAGGCCAAGATGGAATAAGATATGGGAGATAAACTTTAAACCATTTTAATACACTACCATCCTAAGAATAGGGAAAGAATTTAAGATAAAACTTTTCATCACATGTGTTCCCATTAAAATGAAGCTTGCAAGCACTCTCAAACTTCTTAATATGTATGTAAGAGCACTCCGCATCCTTACCAAGGAATTTCGGTAGGGATTTGGTCACCCGCATGTCAAACCCAATAGAGTTTGAAGTACTTGCCATGTTTGAAAAAACCAAAAACAACAATAAAAAAAGACTCAAAAAGCGTAAAATAAATAAGGATGAACAATAAGTGAAAGATGAAAAATCGAAAAGACTCACACTAAGAGATAGTAGTATCATACTAAAACTTTCAAAATCAATCAAAAAATGCTACTAATAGAAACCGTTGTCCCCGGCAACGGTGCCAATTGGTTGAACGGGAGGACGCGCAAAAGCATGCCTTCCACTCCCAAGTGTAGGAGTGTCAATGCAATAAAAATAACCGGTGAGTACCGGGTCGGATCAAAAGGACAAGTCGTTTTATATTCACAAAATTGATTGATAAAGAAAAATAAAGCGTGTTATAACCACCTCTCTAATGGTGGATGAGTGTGGGAAAACGTGTGATGAAATTAAAATCCTAACCTAAGTGGGTAGGGCTAGAGAGCCAAATGATGATTTAGGATAGCTAGGAGAGAAAGCATGGGTTGTGGGTTTGCTAGGATTGGTGTTAATTAAGCTCTAATTACCCGCAAATAACTCAATTGATCATCCGGCTAAGGACACTCAATCGAAAAATTTAGCATTAAAGAACACAACAATTAGCAATAGGGATGGATGTATCATCATAGCACTAATCAAATTTAAACATGGTCTCTCCTCAAAGAGTGCCCACTTGGGTCTTAGCCAATTAAATTGTGCCCTAACAATTCATCCAACATTAGCAAGATAATAGGCAAGAGCTAATTGGAACTAAAATTAACAACCAATCTAGATGAATCACAACCCAAGCCAACCAACACTACTCAATCATACCAAATAAGAGGGAATTCATAGACAAATTCATCCAAGTTTGACACAAAGAGAGAAATGCAAAATACACAAGGGAAAGGGGAGATTTCACCCAAGATAACTCTAAGATTAAGCCTCTCTCTCTCTCTTGAGCACCTCCACCAAGCTTCCATCATCCTCCCATGGCCTCCATCCATAAGCCCTAGCTTTGGGGAAGACAAAAACCCCTCCAATCTGTAAAAAAAAACAAACTAGCCCTCGCAAAAACTCTCCCAGGCCTTTTAACGCATTGCGGGTCGGGTTTGTGGGCTACCCGACCCGCCAAAACGCCAAGCGCGCGCCTGCAAGGAAAAACAGAGGCGGGCCGGGTCGAAACCTGGCCTGTAAGTCGCCCAGCGCCCGCTCTTGGGCGCGGCACGCGCGCAGCGGGTGCCGCCCCCAAGCGGGCCGGCGGCCATGCTTATTTTTAATATAAAAACTGAAGCGGGCCAGCGGCCCGCTCCAAGAGCGGGCCGCAAGAAATGGGCTCATTTTTTATTTTTTTATATTTAACTATTTCAGAAACTCCAGAAATAGCCAGAAATGCCTCTCAAGCTCCAATAATTCCCCAAAAATACCCAGAAATTTCAGAAAAATCCCAGAAAATTCTGGAGAATCCCCACGACTCCTAGAAGTACCTGAAAAATATAGGAAAAAGAAATTGTCCATTTGATTATGAAATGAATATAATGACTTATATAAAACAATATTGACTTCCAAAATACATATAAAATAATCCATTGCTCAAATAATTCTCAAAAATTGACAATATGATCACAATAATACCAGGAGCAAATAAAAAATATCAGGAAGCCAATAAAGACGATAAAATCTATATTTTGTGCCAAGAATGAGAGTAAGCCCTAAAATGAAACATAAAGTGAAAATTCACTCAAAAGAGCAAGTTTAAGCCTAATCTTTAGCACAAAATTGGGGTAGTTAGGGGGTATAAATATACACTTTTCATCCCGAATCATTAGAAGACATGGTGCACATGGCCATCAAAGTGGAGAAACAACTCAAGAGGAGGGGTGGATCAAGTACAGCCCATAACTCAGGTTCTACATCTTCGAAACCGAGTTATACAAAGAAGATGGAAAACCCACAAATGCCCAAACCTGAGCCTAAGTCTGAGAATATCCATCACATTTCTCAAGGTAAATCAGACCCTTCAACCTCTAGAAATCGAGACATTAAATGTTTTAAATGCCAAGGCAGGGGACATATGGCAAGTCAATGCCCGAATAGGCAGGTCATGGTGTTACAAGACATTGGTGAAATTGTCACCGACAATGATGATTCTGACCATGATGACGTTCCACCATTAGAGGTGATCTCGCGGAGGAATATCTAGCCCCTGATGCTTTGACATTGGTGGCAATGAGAGCATTGAGCATGCAAGCAAAAGGAGTTGAAGAAGTGCAACAGGAGAACATCTTTCACACCAGGCGCTACATCAAAGACAAGGTATGTAGTATGATTATTGATGGTGGTAGCTGTACTAATGTTGCAAGTACAACAATGGTGGATAAATTGGGACTGCCCATATTAAAGCATCCTAGACCATACAAGTTGCAATGGTTAAATGATACTTGTGAAGTAAGGGTGAACAAGCAAGTGTTAGTTGCATTCCGGATTGGTAAATATGAAGATGAAGTATTATGTGATGTAGTATCAATGCAAGCAGGACACTTGTTGCTAGGGCGTCCATGGCAGTTTGATAGGCATTTGAAGCATGATGGCTTTACGAACAAATACTCCTTTGTACTTAATCAACGACCAATCACTCTTGTACCATTGACACCACATCAAGTTTATGAGGATCAAATGAGATTGCAAAAAGAGTGTGATCAAAAGAAAGAGAGTGACTAAAAGAAAGAGAGTGAACAAAAGAAAAGGAGTGAAAATCAGACAGAGGCCAGGAAAAATGAGAGAGAAAAAGAAAATCAAAATTCGGCCATTTAGAGAAAATCAGAGAGAAAACAAAAGAATTTCTATGCAAAAATGAGTGAAGTTAAGAGAGAAACGTTTTCAAATCAGCCGATGATTGTTCTTTTGTACAAAGAGGCACTTTTAAATATTAACCAACTTGACCTTGCTTTGCCTAGTTCAGTTTTTTCTCTTTTGCAGGAATATGGGGATGTTTTTCCTGAAGAAATACCACATGGGTTACCTCTAATCCGAGGGATTGAACATCAGATTGATTTTGTTCTAGGTGCGACGATTCCAAACCGACCAGCCTATAAGAGCAATCTCGAGGAGACAAAGGAATTTTAACGGAAGGTAACGGAGCTGTTGGAGAAAGGGTGCGTAAGGAAGAGCATGAGCCCATGTGTTGTTTCAGTTTTACTTGTATCTAAGAAGGATGGGATGTGGAGAATGTGCGTTGATTTCCGAGCCATCAACATCACTGTAAAGTATTGTCATCATATTCCTCGCTTAGATGATATGTTAGATGAGCTGCATGGTTCTTATGTGTTTTCTAAAATTGTGCTGAAGCTAATCTTGGAACTCGGAGATTGGATTTGGTTGCATATGATAAAGGAGAGATTTCCAGAACAAAAACGCTCAAAATTGCTTCCAAGGGGAGATGATCCTTTCCTAGTCTTAGAGCACCTCAATGACAACGCTTACAAGCTAGATTTACCTGGTGAGTACAATGTAAATGCTACATTTAATATTATTGATTTGAGTCCTCTTCATGTAGGTGATGATTTGAGGACAAATCCTTTTCAAGAGGAGGGGAATGATGCAAATCATAGCACAACTTCAAATGATCAAGTTCAAACTTCCAATGATCAAGTTCAAGTTCCAATTGGACCAATTATGAGATCGCGAGCAAAGAAGTTCAAATATGTACTCAACGAGTTGATTCAAGAGATTTGGGCTAAAGCAAATTCATGGAGGTCCATTGATCATGAGTCATGTGTTCAACAAAGATGGCTCAACATGACACAAGTTCTAGAAGAATCCGACTACGTCTAGCTTAAATTCTGCAAATAAATTGGAATGCTTTGGATTACTCTTTTTGGAAGGTTTGCATGCCAATTTCCTCTTTTTGGAAGGCTTGCATGCCAAAATACCCTATTTGGAAGGCTTGCATGCCTATATAATTACTTTCCTCTTTTTATGGAAGGCTTGCATGCCAAAATACTCTATTTGGAAGGCTTGCATGCCTAGATATTTAGTTTTCTTTTCTATTTTTGGCATGTGATTAGCCAATTAATGGGCTGATTTGTAGCCATAATTTTAGCCTAAACTTTAGGAACTTTCCTTATAATTTTGAGCCTATTACAAGGCATTTAAGCAATGGAGAATGAAGTTGATTTTTTGGTAAAATTTCTGAGAGAGTTTCTCTTTGGTTCTTTGAAGAACTATTCGAACTTATCGGAGTTTTCCGTGGCATTCACCATCGACTTATCAAAAAGATTTCCACCACCGTTTGTGGCGTCTTCCTTAAAGCGAGGTTCTTATTTGCAATAAGCAACGGGTCGAGGTCATCTATACCAAGGTTCTTGCTTTTGTCGTACAATGAGTCGAGCTCTCCATCCCAAATTCTAATTATAGAATGATCTTGGGTTCCTCTTCGTTGTCAGGTCTCGTCGTTCCTTGCGGGGTTAGCATCATCCCGCCTCAGCCCGCAGCCACCCTGCCAACAACCTTGCCTCCCGTCACCGCAGAACTCCTCCCCTTCCCCGACATCCATCCCCATTCACCGCCAGGCATCCTCCAAGCCACCCCGCCTCACGAACCACCGAGCTGACCCGCTCCATTTGTCACCAGCCCTCGCACCGATGGCCAGCCTTACCTTCAGCCCTTCGCCCAGCACTGTAAGCCTACAATTCTCCCGACCTCACCTCACCTAGTATGCCAGCCTGCTCTCCCTTCGACTTGCCCTCGACTTGCCGTCGATCTGCCAACACCTCGAAGCCCTGCACCCGACCCTCCAGCTCTCCGACCTTACCTCCTGCACATGCCTCCACTCGACCTCAATCGCCAACACCACTACCCACAAGCCCAGAACCCTGTGCCCTCATGCCTCTCCGGTGCAACTGCCAGCATGTGCCCTCCGACCCTCCCGTCGCTAAACCCCCCTGGTGCCAACTTGCAAACACCTACCATCCCAACGCCGCATCTTCTCCGAGCCTCACTTCGCCAGAGCCCGCCACTCCACCTACAATCATGCAAGTTAAATATATATTAGTTTTATATCCTATAAGCTACTGCATGTTTAATTAGTATGCTATATTTATATGTATATATGTCAGTATTAAGT
The DNA here is from genome assembly GCA_030789695.1 of Scilla litardierei. Lineage (NCBI taxonomy): Eukaryota > Viridiplantae > Streptophyta > Magnoliopsida > Asparagales > Asparagaceae > Scilla > Scilla litardierei. Next base: position 73,197,182 of record CM061136.1, read on the forward strand.
TAGTATAGAAACTGTTAGTGTAAGGTTGGTTGATGTATATTAATTTTGTTATGTTAATAAACTGTATACACACACACACACACACACACACACACACACACACATTGCAATCTTCGGGTGCGAAAAAACCCGTGCGAAAACTTTTTTTTATTTTTTTGAAATTTTTTTCAAAAATTCTTTTTTTGATGTTTAATCCATACAATTATATACCCCAGGTAAAATAATGGGTGAACCCGTTGGGGATTAGAGCACCCATCCACCCGTTACAAATTTAACGGTCTCAAAACGTGCGAATTTGATGAAATGCCTTGATCGAAGGCCAAATGACATTATTTCTCAACCATTATTTTATGAGGGGGAATAGCAACATATAATGAGGGTGGAAAAAAGAAGTTTTGAAAAAAAATTTCAAAAAAAAGATAAAAACATTTTTGCACCGTGCGAAATGTTCTCACATGAAGATTTACACACACACACACACACACACACACACACATATCTATTCTATAAAAGAGAGCATATTTTGAATTTTGTCCCAGTCATAAGTCCAGTCATTCTTTTGTTTGTCCCAGTCACGAAGAACGGCCAAGATTCACTCTGGAGAAGGGCCAAGATGAAGCCACATACGCGAGTGGGACCCACAGACTCACGTTCTCACGTTCTCACGTTGGGGAGTATAAAAAAATTGAACCACAGGCAATCACAGATCGAAAAAATTGGGGGGAAACTCAAAAATTGGGGGGGGGGGGGGGGAATCTCTGCCTCATAGCCTTCATCTTCACCCTCATCACCAAGAAGAAGTCAGGTTTGGGGATGCACTCAGTGAGGAGGTGGTAGATCATGGAGAGCATGAGGGATGCACTCGATGTCGAAGGGAACGATGGGGGTTGTAGAGAGCTGCCGAGGAAACTGGTAAGTTTTTGATGCTTCAAGAAGAAGATCAACATTCTTTGAGGTATGTTGTAAAAATTGATATATGTTTCGAATTATTTTCAGAAAATGCAAGGAGAAGAAGAAACTCATGTCAACCGAAGAAAGTTAAATTGAGATTTGATCCTGAAAAAAAATTTGATCTTAATTTTTGAGTTATAAGAAACTCATGGAGAAAAAAATGCATGTTTTCAAGTTTTTATCTTGAGTATTGATCTTGAGTTTTGCTCTTAATTTTTGAGCTTATTCCTAAATTGACAGGCTTATCTTAGTTTGATCTTGGTGTTTGGTTTCCAATAGATCAAGTTCTTATTCAATCTATGATAATAGTTCTTTTGCACATCAAGTGTTTGTTGTAATGCCAAAGTTAACATAAAGCTTTTTATGGCAACCATTGCAAATGTAAAGCATTATATATGGAACTTAGAACCTCAAAAGTTTATGTAATTAGCCTCATATATGGTCTAGACCAGATGAAAATTCTGCTGTACAGAAACTAGAGGGTCTGTTTAGCCCAGATTCAGGTACTCTAATCTGTATTTCTTTGCATTAATTAATTTAAGTGGTTCCTAATTTGTTTGCTTACAATGCATTGATTAATTCTTTGTGCAAATAGGGAAAATTGAGTGATGCCCACATTCTACTTGAAAAAAATGAAGTGGAGTGATGCCCACATTCTGGCACGACACTTTATATTAAGCATTAAGTAGCATCTAGCAAGATATCTTGCTCAAACATATTGTTTGTATTATTATTATTTTTAAGAATTATGAGACATATTTAAACATAACCATATAATCTCATAAAAATTGAAATAGGGATGGAAAAGAGTAATTTCATATAATATTCTTATTTCTACCATGCTTCTCATAATTTTAATAGCATCGATTTTTTTGCAAACTCTCCAGGTCACAACATTGGCTGCTGAAGTTGAATCGTTACAGAAGGACAAAGAACACCTAAGAATCAACCTTCTCAGATCTGAAGAGGAGGTACTAAATAAATTGACAATCTATTTCTTCTTTATTAATTTTGGCATTGGACTCACGTTCACAATTTATTAGTTGGGCATGTTCTGCAAGAACCCGGGAGATATGTTGGAGTATGTCAAGTTCTGCGAGGAGGATGTGAGGCCTGGGCTTAAGGACATAGTGTGGACGTGGCAAGGTGATTACATGATCACCACCAAACAAAACCCACTCCCTCAACAGTAAGTAGACAACACAAGCTTATCTACTTATGTTTGTGTGTACGTAGTGATCTTTTATGTGTACACTGGAAGTTCCTATATATAGAATGTTAATTAGATGAGTGAGCGGCTGAGAGGTAAAATTTTGGAATCGGTTGTAATTATTAATTTTAAAGAAATTTTGGGTTTGCCTGTTTTCGGCATGGATATTTTTTGATGCAGTGCCATGAAAATACATTAGTGGATAAAACCTGGGAAAGCTGACGGGTCCGAATCACTGTAGCCATGTTGGGGTGATCAGAAGTTCAATGGATTTAGGATAAGGATTTCTTGGAGGCAGCAAACCATGTGGTCCTGTTGATGGACTTGGTAACATCAGTTGGCAATTTGTGAATGATTATGGGAAGAAGATTGATTGGTGTTGGTGAACTGAGCTCAATCAGTGGGCAAACCAACAGATTTGAGAAGCATGGTCGGCACTGTGGGCGCGACTATGCTCAAGAGCGCACCTGATTCCAGATAAGAGGGATTATTGGACAACTTACTTTAGACAACTGGGCATGTTAAGAATATATGTCATGTTTCTCTTTATTTGAAAGGGAGGGTTGGTCTGAAGTACTTAGGCTTGACATGCTGTCTGATAGGATTTGGCTGTATTTTATTGGGCATTGTGAGGAGATAAAAGATGGGTATGTTTCTTTTGTTGAGGATGGAAATTATTTGGATCAGCTTGTGCAGACAAAAACCAAGTTGATGCAAATTATTTGACTGCAACTGGGTCTGCAAACTGATGCAAATTATTTGACTGCAAACTGGGTTTTTGTCAAATGCAAACTGCAAATGGTTTGCAGTTTGCTTATGCAGTCAACTGAAAACAACAATAATATGGATCCAAAAAATCAGCTTATGTAGTCAAATGAATGATATTGCCATGGGGACAATAATTCTAATTTCATTTACGGCAAAGATTGCATTTTTAATGTAAACGAACAATGTTGAGTTCCAAATCACTTATCATTGTGTTCTCAATGTATCAGGTTGAATTATGGATGCAACTCCCATGTTTCAATATTCCTACTGGTAGATCTATGGCAAAGATTGCATTTTTAATGTAAACGAACAATGTTGAGTTCCAAATTACTTATCATTGTGTTCTCAATGTATCAGGTTGAATTATGGATGCAACTCCCATGTTTCAATATTCCTACTGTTAGAACCACTGCAGCGTACTATTCTATTTGTTAATGTCCTTATAGTAGTAGTCATATTCCCAATTCCTCTTGCCAGCCATGTGAACTTGAGTTCATTTCATTTTTCATTGCAATAAAATTATTAAACTCCATCAAACATCTAAATTTGAGGGGAGGTAAATTTTTTTGGGGGTTATAGGTAAATAACAAATAGAATTAACTACATTCAATTACATTATGACCCAATTGCATTTAGCATAAGAGATAGAACATCCATTTTATTTTTAATTTAGATTGACATTATAATGAAAGGAGTATTTTGTATTTGCATCGATATTCTTAAATTCTAATTGATGATATGTATGAAAAATGATTATGAATTGCATGTTCAAATAATAAGGGGAAATAGTCCATTGTAAAAAATATATGCCATAATGATTCCTATAGCATTATTCTAAAGAATGATATCTTTTGCCCGACCCTTCTGAATGAAGTAGCAGTAAGAATATTCATGCTTAACTACATAAGCTTTCAAAATTTTGGAACATGAAGTTTTGCCTGCAAAATTGTTGGAGTAGTGCCTTGAATTTTGGTCTTGAAGTAATAAGTCATCCATGATAAAATCATTAAGTGTGTGATATTCTGATTGAACCTCTGGAAATGGTTTCATTCATAACAATGGAAGGAGGTTAAGATAATATCCTTCAGCTTTGTTCCAGAACCTTTTAACAGAGTGAAACAATAATCCTAATTCAGTGGATTGGACATTTCGAATAAGTCGGGCCGCTCGATATTGACTTGAAGCTAAGACAGCTAACTTAGTTGTAAAAAGCAGATTGGCACTTTATGGTGATTATGAATTTGGGTGAATTTTGCAGGACACTCGAGTGGGAACTAGATTCAGCTTCGTCGAGGATAAGAGTGCATTGGTGATAACTGTATCCATCTTCAGAATTTTTCCATATACAAAGAATGTATTAATTTCTAACATTCCATGAATGTTATTGTAACGACTGGTTTTTATGTATTTGGATTATTTATATTATATATATATGTTTTGGTGGATTTTCTCCTCATGTGTGGTTTTCGTCTCCGTAGCTTTCATTTTCGATCGTTTCGTCGTGATTTTCTAGCTTCTTTCTTAGAATCGTCAATTTTGGAGTAAGTCATTCGTGACGGGCTTCATATAGGTCATATCTTATTATTAGATCAAGCCTAGGGGTCTTAGGAATCGATCCCGGAGCTTCGCACTCCATTTCAGAAATTTCTGTGCACGTTAGCCGGTGTAAGAAGGGGAACCGACCGACTAGATGACGATTTAGTCGGTCGACAAACCTTCATGGACCGACTAGTTGGCTTTGTTAATTATTCAGGAGTTACTGTTTATCGTTAGTCGGTCTAAGAACATTGGTCGACTGACTAGGTTGCAAACTAGTCGGTCAGCAATCGTTCTTTAACCGACTAGCTCTATGATCATTTTTGATACCAAGTACTATTCATTCTTAGTCGGTCTAAGAACGTTCATCGACCGACTAGATGACAAACTAGTCGGTCAGTAGTTGTTCTTTGACCGACTAAATCTAAATCCTATTTTGTACAGGAGTTACTGTTTGGACTTAGTCGGTCTGCGTTGGTCAACCGACCGACTAGTTCCCAAACTAGTCGGTCAATGGTTGCTCTTTGACCGACTAATCAGTGTCGAAACCCTAATTTCTGGGCAGCCACCAGCTCTTCCTATTTAAACCCCACCCACAATTTCTTTCATCCCTCTTTCATTCTTCTGAGCCTCCTTCTTCTCCAAATCACTCTCCCACATTTCCCCAAGCCATTCCTTCCTCCCTTGGAGTTTCCCTCTCTATTTTGGTCTACCACCATGCCCTAGGTCATCTCCAACCCCCAAAAAACCCCAAAACCCCATTTCTCCAGATTTTCCCCATCCATTCCAGATCTGAACCCTAGGTTCCCCGGATCGTTCCTTCCGTTGCCGTGCTTGCTCGGCATCATTCTTCCGCTAACGATTCGGTAATAACTTGATCTCTCAATATCCTCATAACCATTTGTATTTTTGTGAAACCCTAATAAAACTAGGTTGGATGTTGTTCTAATGTTGTTTTGCCATGGCAGCGATCTCATCTCCGTAGTTAGAATTTGTGTGACGGCCTCGTTGATCGTCATCCTCGGTGCTAGGCAAGTGAAACTTGCCACTTAGGGTTTTAGGCCATGTCTTAGGCCATTTGCTTGTTGTAGGCGTAAAAGAGACTAGGCGACAAAATGATACTCGCCTAGGCGCAATTTTAGGAACTAGCTTGACAACGAAGCTAGAACCGACATTTATCATGTTGCACAACTACCATGTCATGTTTAATTTCCATTAATGGTACGCAAATTAATTGTCATGTCATTGCATTCTTTAAGTGTTCCCGTGATTGCGTAGCTCCGCAAAATCTTGTGAAATGATTGAGGCTAGGTGCACCCCTATGCCAAATTAAATATGCTCCTGGGTTGTGATCCAGGAAACGAGCTCTTGTGCGGGGCAACCCTGGCTCATTTACTGAGCTCGTGTACAGGGACCCTGGCTCGTTTACACGTGGGTATTGGGGTAAGAGTTAAGCGGCCATTCAACTGGGAGTCTGCCCGATCAGCAACTGCAGTTGTAAGGCGTAAACTCTGGGTTCTGGGGTAGTGTTAAGCGGCCAATCAGTGTGAATGTCCAACATTTCAACTGTAAGGTGTAAACATCTACAAACAACGTGAAACGTGACTAGTGAAAAGATTGAGATTGTTAGTAGCTTGGCTACTCTTGACATGCCTTGATAAATTGTTCTCTTGCACTTATTGTTTCCCCATGTCTTACTTGTGCACTCATACCATAACTGCCACGTCATGCATACTATAACTGTTAGGTTGTTAGTTTGCCTTACTTTCAGTTTCCTTGCACAAGTCTTTTAGACTTGCTGACATGTGCCCTTTACTCTTTTGGGTGACACATGTTAGATCCTGAGCCTGAGTACATTATTGAGGACGAGGTGTTTACGGACGCCGAGCCCGAGCATGTGTTTGGCGAGGAGTACGTGGACACTGGGGAACAGTCCTAGTGTCTTCGTTGAGCTTTCCCCTTTTGTTTTAGACTGTTTTGTTGTCGGTGCGTAGCACCTATACTTTGTTATGTTGTCCCTTTTGTTGGCCTTGTTCTGGGCCTTTAGACTCTTTCTTTTAGCCTGTTGGCTTTTCTGGATGTTGAACTTAATTTTCATGTTGGACAAATTCTGAGATTTAAGATTTTATTTATGTCTCTCCTTGTGTTATTATTGTTGTTCCGTTTGTGGTTACAGGGACCTGCTTATGTTTTATTGACGCTTATCGGGTTTGGGGCTTCATAGCTCCACTCTCGTGCGGACCTTTTCACGTCTCGCCTCCATTTTCGGGAAGCGGGACGTGACAGGTTTTGTTGGTGGCCCATGCAGGTCCTCTTCTGTAACTGTGATTATCGGAACGACGATAATAATATTAGAATGTCCGATGAACTAAGTTCGACATCCGAGTCATAAGCTATGAGTCTAATCTGCTTCGTTTTCTGTGTCATTAGATGGCAGGAAGGCGATTCACCCGAGGTGGAGGTAGTGGCGTGCCCCCTCATGACGAGGAGCCTGAGCGGGAGCCCACTAATGGAGAGATGATGCGGATGATGCTTCAGATGATGCAGGTGCAGCAGGGCGTGCTCCTGCAAGTCCAGAATGCTCCAGTTGTTCGAGCTGGTCGGGCAATCCAGGATGCCCCTCGATCCGATCCGGGAGCGAAGCAATTTCGGGAGCTGGGTCCTGCATATTTTGATGGGTCTGAGGGTCCTCTGGCTACCGATGAGTGGATTCGGAACATTGAGGATAACTTGAAGATGGCCAAGATCACCCCGGCTGGATGGGTTGATTTGGCGAAGAGGCAACTCAAGGATAATGCTCGGAACTGGTGGGATGCAGAAGAGAAGATGCTGGTGGAGCCGATAGCTTGGGCTACCTTTAAGTCCAGGTTTGATGAGGAGTTCTTTTCGAAGGCTGCTAGGAAGGAGATGCTGCAGCGTTTTATTGATTTGAAGCAATGGAGCTTGACGGTGGACCTGTACCACCAAGAGTTCACTAGGCTGAGTTGGTTCGCACCGAAGATGGTGCAGGATGCTGATGAGAGGGCTCAGAGGTTCCTGCAGGGACTTGCTTTGGAGCTTCAGAGTTTTGTGTCCTCCTCTGATCTGGACTCTTATCAGAAGGTTCTGGTCGCTGCGAGGAGGAAGGAGCTGAACCTGAGTCAGAGGAGAGGACATGCTTCTGGTGCTGGGAAGAGGCATATGGAGCAGGCCAGAGCGGTGGTTAGGCCTGGTTTCAAGCCTAATCAGCCAGCTCAGTTTAAGAGGCCAGGAGGGCCTATTCAGAAGACTTGCCATTTCTGCGACAAGATCGGGCATGTCAAGGATCAGTGTAGGAAGTTTCTGGGCCAGTGTTTGGTTTGTGGTGATGCTCTCATGTCGCGAAGGATTGTCGGCATGTGAATCAGCTGCGGAGGGCACCTGTTGCAGCACAGCCATTGCAGCAGCGAGCGTCTGTTCCTGCTGGACGTGGAGCAGCTCTTGTTCCACAGAGGCAGGCTTTTCAGCAGGCTATTCTGTCGAGGAGGCAGTCTTTTCTGATGACCGCTGTGGAGAGCGAGGCTGTGGATGAGGTTATCGCAGGTAATCCTCAATCTAGCTGTTACTTTCCTAGCTAGTTTTGATTGTTAGATTATGTTGTTTGCTTGAACATGATTGTTTGCTAGACTAGGGTTTGATTGTTAATTGCTTGTTAGGTGTGGTTTTGGTGTGCACATTTCCTGCACGAGTTCTCTTTGACTCTGGTGCATCGATGTGCATTATTTCTCGGAGCTTCGTGGAGAAGCATTCCTTGTCGACGTTCCCTCTTTCCAAGAGTTGGAATATTGTTACAGGGAATGGCATGGTCTCGGTGCATCTTGGTTGCAATACTTGCACGTTGGTGATTTGTGGACATGAGCTTTACGCTGATTTCATTGTCCACGACATCATCAACTATGATGCAGTTCTTGGGATGGATTGGCTTGCGAGCTTCTATGCTACGATCGACTGTCGGAGGAATAAGGTGGTGTTCGAGATTTCCGGACACCCAGTGTTTGAGTTCAGCCGAGGTAACAGCTCGCTTGGTCCTGTCAGATTTCGGGCCAGGCCGATGGAGGTTGTGGCTATGCAGATGGAGCTAGAGAGGCCAGTGGTTGTGCGAGATTTTGATGACGTCTTCCCCGAGGAGATGTCTGGTTTGCCACCTGATCGAGCTTTAGAATTTTCTATTGATCTTGTTTCGGGAGCGCAACCGATTTGGAAGGCGCCGTATCGTATGGCACCCGCTGAGTTGGAGGAGTTGCGGAAGCAGCTGGATGAGCTTTTGCAGAAGGGTTATATCAACCCTAGTGTGTCTTCGTGGGGAGCACCGGTGCTACTGGTGAAGAAGAAGGATGGTTCGCGTCGCATGTGCGTGGACTATCGGGAGTTGAATGCGGTGACCATCAAGAATAAATACCCGTTGCCTCGCATCGATGATATTTTTGATCAGCTTGGAGGTTCGAGGGTGTTTTCGAAGTTGGATTTGAGAAGTGGTTACCACCAGTTGAAGGTGAAGAAGGATGATGTTTTGAAGACAGTGTTCAGGATGAAGTATGGACACTACGAGTTTGTGGTTATGCCTTTCAGTGTAACCAATGCACCCGCAGTTTTCATGAATCTGATGAATCTGATCTTCTACGACTTTTTGGATAAGTTTGTCGTTATCTTTATTGACGACATTCTGATCTATTCAAAGTCTGAGGAGGAGCATGCCTCGCACTTGAGGACGGTGTTGGAGATTTTGAGGAAGCATCAGCTGTATGCTAAGTTTTCGAAGTGTGAGTTTTGGCTGGACAGGGTTGCTTTTCTCGGGCATGTGGTGACTGGAGATGGTATTTCAGTGGATCCCGAGAAGATTAGGGCCATCAGGGAGTGGCCTGTTCCGCAGTCAGCGTCTGAGATTCAGAGTTTCCTTGGATTTGCTGGTTACTATCGACGCTTCATTAAGGACTTTTCCTGTATTGCTGAGCCGATGACTAGATTGACGCGGAAGGATGTACCTTTTGTTTGGTCGGGTGATTGTGAGAATGCTTTTGGTGTTCTGAGGGAGAGATTGACGACTGCCCCTATTCTTGTTGGGCCTGATCGCAGCGGTGGATTTGAGATCTTTTGCGATGCTTCTGGCAAGGGTCTCGGTTGTGTGTTGCATCAGCACGGGCACGTTGTGGCTTATGCATCTCGTCAGCTCAAGGTTCATGAGAAGAATTACCCGACGCTTGATTTGGAGTGGGCTGCCATTATGTTTGCTCTTAAGATTTGGAGGCACTTCTTGCTGAGTGAGAAAGTGAAGATCTTCACCGATCACAAAAGCTTGAAGTATATTTTTACTCAGAAGGAGCTCAACATGCGACAGCGTCGATGGTTGGAGCTCATGGCGGATTATGCGATTGATTTACAGTATCACCCTGGCAAGGTGAATGTGGTTCGTGTTGCGCTGAGTAGGCTTCCAGTGGTGATGATTTTGACCTCGCAGTGGAGATTGCAGCAGGATTTTTACGAGTCTGGTGTGGAGATTGTTCTTCCTGGAGAGGCTTCTTCGTTGATGTGTATGCAGATTCAGTCGACGATTGTGGATCGAATCAAGGTTGGCCAGGCTGAGGATCCGAAGCTGGTGAAGATTCGGGAGCAGGTGGAAGCCGGGCTGCGGACTGACTTTTTGATTCATGAGGATGGCTCGCTGAGGTTTGGAGCTAGGTTGTGTGTGCCAGCTGGGGATATTAGAGAGGAGTTGATGGTGGAGGCACACAGTTCGCCGTATTCTGTGCATCCTGGTGGCACCAAGATGTACCAGGATCTTCGTCTGAACTATTGGTGGCATGGCATGAAGAGGAGTGTGGCTCGGAGTGTGGCCAAGTATTTGGTTTGCCAGCAAGTGAAGGCAGAGCATCAGTGTACGGCAGGGTTGCTACAACCGCTTCCGATTCCAGAGTGGAAGTGGCAACACATCACTATGGATTTCGTGACTGGACTACCTTGGAGTCCGAAGCAGAATGACGTGATTTGGGTGATCGTAGATCGATTGACCAAATCCACGCACTTTATTCCATTCCGAGTGGGACAGTCCACTGAGGCGCTAGCGAGGAGATATATGGAGGTAAATTCTTTTACTCTCCGTTTTTATTTCCTTTTCCTAGTTTGGATAGTGATGTAACGTGAATCGTGCAGGAGGTTGTATGACTTCACGGAGTCCCCGTGAGTATCGTGTCGGACAGAGACACGAGGTTCACATCTCAGTTCTGGCAGAGTTTGCAGAAGAGTTTGGGTACGCGTCTGAGTTTCAGCATGACGTACCATCCGCAGACGGATGGCCAGTCCGAGAGGACGATTCAGATCTTGGAGGACATGCTGAGGGTGTGCATGTTGGATTTCAAGGGTTCATGGGAGGACCATCTACATCTGGTAGAGTTTTCTTACAACAACAGCTTCCAGGCATCCATTGGCATGGCGCCTTTCGCCGCATTGTATGGGAGGAAATATCGATCGCCATTGAGTTGGGATGACGTTGGTGATCGGGAGCTGTTGGGACCTGAGATGATTGTGGAGGCCGTGGATATTGTCAGGAACATTCGGAAGAGGTTGAGGATTGCTCAGGACCGTTTTAAGCATTGGGCGGATGCTAAACGTCGTCCTTTGGAGTTTCAGCCTGGCGACCATGTGTTCTTGAAGATTTCCCCGAATCGTGGTGTGATTCGCTTTGGGAAGCGAGGGAAGTTGAGCCCGCGATACATTGGACCGTTTGACATTCTGGAGAAAGTTGGCGAGGTATCCTACCGCTTAGCCTTGCCGCCATCTTTGGAGGGAGTTCACAATGTTTTCCATGTGTCGCAGCTTCGTCGATACATTAGCGATCCATCTCATGCTGTGGATTTCTCGAAGATTACCGTTCGCCCCGATATGACGTATGACCAGCAGCCAGTGCAGATTCTGGACAGGCATCAGAAGTCACTTCAAAACAAGGTTGTCAATCTTGTGAGGGTGATGTGGCGACACGGCTCGCCAGGAGAGTCTACTTGGGAGAACGAGGATGAGATGCGAGAGCGTTTCCCACTTTTGTTTCCGGACACGTGAGTGTTGGGAAATTCCGAGGACGGAATTTTTCTTAAGTTGGGGAGGATGTAACGACTGGTTTTTATGTATTTGGATTATTTATATTATATATATATGTTTTGGTGGATTTTCTCCTCATGTGTGGTTTTCGTCTCCGTAGCTTTCATTTTCGATCGTTTCGTCGTTATTTTCTAGCTTCTTCCTTAGAATCGTCGATTTTGGAGTAAGTCATTCGTGACGGGCTTCATATCGGTCATATCTAATTGTTAGATCAAGCCTAGGGGTCTTAGGAATCGATCCCGGAGCTTCGCGCTCCATTTCGGAACCTTCTATGCACGTTAGCCGGTGTAAGACGGGGAACCGACCGACTAGATGACGATTTAGTCGGTCGGCAAACCTTCATAGACCGACTAGTTGGCTTTGTTAATTATTCAGGAGTTACTGTTTATCGTTAGTCGGTCTAAGAACATTGGTCGACCGACTAGGTTGCAAACTAGTCGGTCAGCAATCGTTCTTTAACTGACTAGCTCTATGATCATTTTTGATACCAAGTACTATTCATTCTTAGTCGGTCTAAGAACGTTCATCGACCGACTAGATGACAAACTAGTCGGTCAGTAGTTGTTCTTTGACCGACTAAATCTAAATCCTATTTTGTACAGGAGTTACTGTTTGGACTTAGTCGGTCTGCGTTGGTCAACCGAACGACTAGTTCCCAAACTAGTCGGTCAATGGTTGCTCTTTGACCGACTAATCAGTGTCGAAACCCAAATTTCTGGGCAGCCACCAGCTCTTCCTATTTAAACCCCACCCACGATTTCTTTCATCCCTCTTTCATTCTTCTGAGCCTCCTTCTTTTCCAAACCACTCTCCAACATTTCCTCAAGCAATTCCTTCCTCCCTTGGAGTTTCCCTCTCTATTTTGGTCTACCACCATGCCATAGGTCATCTCCAACCCCCCAAAACCCCCAAAATCCCATTTCTCCAGATTTTCCCCATCCATTCCAGATCTGAACCCTAGGTTCCCCGGATCGTTCCTTCCGTTGCTGTGCTTGCTCGGTATCATTCTTCAGCTAACGATTCGGTAATAACTCGATCTCTCAATATCCTCATAACCCATTTGTATTTTTGTGAAACCCTAATAAAACTAGGTTGGATATTGTTCTAATGTTGTTTTGCCATGGTAGCGATCTCATCTCCGTAGTTAGCATTTGTGTGACGGCCTCGTTGATCGTCATCCTCGGTGCTAGGCAAGTGAAACTTGCCACTTAGGGTTTTAGGCCATGTCTTAGGCCATTTGCTTGTTGTAGGCGTAAAAGAGACTAGGCGACGAAATGATACTCACCTAGGCGTAATTTTAGGAACTAGCTTGACAACGAAGCTAGAACCGACATTTATCATGTTGCACAACTACCATGTCATGTTTAATTTCCATTAACGGTACGCAAATTAATTGTCATGTCATTGCATTCTTTAAGTGTTCCCGTGATTGCGTAGCTCCGCTACATCTTGTGAAATGATTGAGGCTAGGTGCACCCCTATGCCAAATGAAATACACTCCTGGGTTGTGATCCAGGAAACGAGCTCTTGTGTGGGGCAACCCTGGCTCATTTACTGAGCTCATGTACAGGGACCCTGGCTCGTTTACACGTTGGTATTGGGGTAAGAGTTAAGCGGCCATTCAACTGGGAGTCTGCCCGATCAGCAACTGCAGTTGTAAGGCGTAAACTCTGGGTTCTGGGGTAGTGTTAAGCGGCCAATCAGTGTGAATGTCCAACATTTCAACTGTAAGGTGTAAACATCTACAAACAACGTGAAACGTGACTAGTGAAAAGATTGAGATTGTTAGTAGCTTGGCTACTCTTGACATGCCTTGATAAATTGTTCTCTTGCACTTATTGTTTCCCCATGTCTTACTTGTGCACTCATACCATAACTGCCACGTCATGCATACTACAACTGTTAGGTTGTTAGTTTGCCTTACTTTCAGTTTTCTTGCCCAAGTCTTTTAGATTTCCTGACATGTGCCCCTTTACTCTTTTGGGTGACACATGTTAGATCCTGAGCCTGAGTACATTGTTGAGGACGAGGTGTTTGCGGATGCCGAGCCCGAGCATGTGTTTGGCGAGGAGTACGTGGACACTGGGGAACAGTCCTAGTGTCTTCGTTGAGCTTTCCCCTTTTGTTTTAGACTGTTTTGTTGTCGGTGCGTAGCACCTATACTTTGTTATGTTGTCCCTTTTGTTGGCCTTGTTCTGGGCCTTTAGACTCTTTCTTTTAGCCTGTTGGCTTTTCTGGATGTTGAACTTAATTTTCATGTTGGACAAATTCTGAGATTTGAGATTTTATTTCTGTCTCTCCTTGTGTTATTATTATTGTTCCGTTTGTGGTTACAGGGACCTGCTTATGTTTTATTGACGCTTATCGGGTTTGGGGCTTCATAGCTCCACTCTCGTGCGGACCTTTTCACGTCTCGCCTCCATTTTAGGGAAGCGGGGCGTGACAGTTATTTATTTATTTTTGTAAACTGATGTGGTCAGCAGGACTACCTCAAGTAACATCTCAGTGCCCTTTGAAACCTCAGGAAGAAGAAGATCATTCGAGAGACGTGCAAGAAGAAAGGGAAGAAGTGGCGGAAGTCGATATCGGACGTCTTTGGGGTCTTGAGGATCTGAGATTTGTACAGAATGGCTGTTGTGAGATTCAAAACACCCACCATTCTCTCATGTATTTTTACAAATTAAAAGCCCCTTTTATTCTCTCTGAAAACCAATGCATGAGTTAAAAACCCCACCACGATCAACATTTTAATTCACCAAGCTCCACATTTTTATTCTCTCTGAAAACCAAAACCGATGCATTTTTATTCTCTCAAAAACCCCACCAAGCTCGGTTAATTACTGGTTGCAGGGTTCTTCATGTGTTTGATAGAGTCAATTCAATCTCAGGGTCATGGGTTCTTTAATGATATTTTCCCATTTAACTGTTATTAAATTCAATCTCAATGGTAACATCAGCATCAATTTATAGGAGTTAAAATTTTTGCAATATGTAGCTGAGCTTACATTTATAGGAGAAGGCATGCCTTGGACTAGATGTCTGGAATCTGGACCAACTCCCCTGCGGGTTTTGGTTCAAACCCAAAATACCCATCGGGGATGATGATCGCTACGGGCACCACGACCGATCCCGCCGATAAGGCGGCGGCGGTCCCTTCTTCACATAGCGGGTATTTTTTTCAGACTTTTATTTGTTTCTTTGATTTTTCATTTTTATTTTTCATTTTTATTTGAATTAGGCTAATGTAATTCGGGAACATCATGTCCTCAGTGATCCTATACAGTGATGGGTATATGACAAAAAAGTCATGGGTATGCATTGAAAGCTATAAATCTATTTTGATGCCACTACTCCAAAGGACCATGCATTTGTTGATGAGTTTAGTTGCATATGTATGAATAGTTCCTTTTTAAATCAAAATATTGGTAATGAATACATTTTGTAGAGTTACTACACACCTACAGTCTGTCCCCCCCCCCCTTTTGATTTTTTAGCCCTCAACATCAAAACCTAGGTTTGTATCTTTGATTTTTTTGTGCCTTGAATGTATCTTTAGTTTAGATTTTAGTTTAGAAAAATACATTTTGTTTCATGAAGTGAATTTTTTTTTGAAAATTTGAGTATCAGTAGGAAGAAAGGAAACCAAATTTAATTATCAACAGGAAGAAAGGAAACCAAAATTATTCATGCAGCCAATGTTGGTGAAAATTTTCTTTTGTACGATGGTATCATATTGTTAGAATTAGATAGCTCCAGGATCTCTATAGCAAATATTTATTTTGTTGACATGTGAGCTACTTAAAAATTCAATATTCTAAGTTGGCACATTAATATGTAAAATGATTACCCAAACCTTATCATGTTGATATTATCAATGACCTGGCTTTTACTGCAAATCACTGTTCATCATGAATCCTGTGCATTAGAAAATCATGTGCATTGGAAAAGAAATATTTTATTTTTTGTAAATTTTCTGTTTGTCACCATTTATTTGGTCATTTATATTGATAGTCGGCTTTCTGGACATTTTCATCATCAGTAGATATGCTCCCATATCAAAATGAAATAGAGTAGCACTATATTGAGAAGTCTCTGACCAAAGTATGGCTAGGCAAGATTTCCCAGTATCTGTACAATTTTAGTTTATTACCAAATACTTTACGTTGCAAACAAACAGAGGTTTGAATTGTCAACATAACTGGACATAATTGCCTTAAGTAATGTGTATTCCATAGGCAGCCATGAAACTTTGGGATATTGGTGTTGGGATAAGCCACATTACCTGGTTAGATTTTAGTTTAGAAAGATACATTTTAGTTTAGAAAGATACATTTTTTTCAGTTTACAAACTTTTTGTTCCATCATAATTTTTTAACTCTTAAAATCCACAACATTCACTCTCAAAAAACTGTTTTTGCAGGTCATTCACTCTCAAAAAACATTGGTTGCAGCCAAAAAAAGTGTTTGCTTGGGAGCATGGTGTTTGCTTGGGTGCACTTTGTTGTTTGCCGGTACATTTTTTTAAAAGCTGTGTTAATTTATGTTTTCCTTGATTTATCAACCTGTATTTCAGCTACATCAATTAGCTATTTGAACATCCAAACCGAAAAAAATCAAGTAGCCATGGAACACAAAAATCATGTTTACATGCAATATTTTATGTTATTGTTTGATGTTTAAATAGACTTCTGGGTCCAGTTGATTTGACTCAGAAGATGACCCAGAAGTACAGTTGGAATAGAACTACTCTTATATTACATAAAGTAGTTATTTTTTTGATGATCCTGTCATATAAATCCGGGAGTCAAATTTGCATGTAAATTGTTATTTCATCAATTAGTTGTTGTTTAGTTCATCCTGGAGTCAATTAGTGCAACTGAAGTCAAATTTGCGTGTAAATTGTTATTGTTTGAGTCCAACTTCACCCAGAAGTCCAGTTGGAATACAACTAATCTACATCAAGTAGTTATTGTTTGATGATCCTGTCATATAAATCCGGTAGTCAAATTTGCATGTAAATTATTATTTCATCAATTAGTTGTTGTTTAGTTCATCCTGGAGTCAATTAGTGCAACTGAAGTCAAATTTGCGTGTACATTGTTATTGTTTGAGTCCAACTTCACCTAGAAGTCCAGTTGGAATAAAACTAATCTCATATTACATCAATTTGTTTAGTTCATCATGGATGGGGATATGGTGGGCCACTTGCTGAATTTGATGCTGAGGTATTGAATTCGGCATCTCCATTTTCATTTTTGCTAATTTGTTAGCTTTAAGTTCATGTTGTTGTAATAGGTAATGTGGCATACATAAATAAGGACCATAGAGAAAAAAGGGCTTGATGAAAAATATGACATGTATTGAAAATGAAAGATACAATGAAAGAATGGTTCTCAAAAAGCAAAATTCATTCTGCAAAAGTTTTCAAGCCTGAAGTTTTAACTTATGCATTGTTTTCATACTTCTTAAGAAGCCCTTACATAATGGGACGAAAACTGATTGTAAAATTATTTTAAGCGAGATACTGGTAGTCTAATTGCAACAAAGCAACCCTAAAAGGAAGCAAAATAGATCTGGTCCTTCGAAATTAATTACTGGAATGCTTCAAGTTTTCTCTATGACTACATTTGGCAACATGGGATAACTGTGAGAAGGCTAATCCCTGCCAAAAATCAATTTAAAATTAGAGAGTTATCATGACTGTGAATGTAAGATAAACTTTTAGGTTTTGAAAGAATAAAAATCCTAGGCCAAATTCTTGCTGTGTACACTAGCTATGTTTTGGCATTGAAGTTACACCTAACCCCTAACCCTGGCCTCCAAAAATTATACCTCTATAAGAAAACACGGTGAGCAAGCCCTCTAATTCAACATTTTATCTTTGGTATTAAGTCTTTGCTTCTAGATAATCTACTGCAGAATCTTATACTTCGTTGGAATTAGTACTAACTATATCTACTTAAAAGGAAAGCTCAAGCCTGTATTAATAAAAAGAGAATATAATGATTAAATAGCAACACCTTTCTATGTCTCCCACCTCCTTATTCTAGCATCTTTGATACCAACATTATTGCATGTCTACTGGGCAAATTTCTGCAGCAAAAAATGCTTTTCCTGACACTGGTCTGGACAACATATCCATCTTGATGCAAATGAAGACCATTCTGGGTCAAGACTTGATATAGATCCATGTTATGATTTTAGCAACCTCAAACACTGAATTGAGAGCATGGTGCAGTAATGGATCTGATGAAGATTCTCTAGAAAGAGATTAATGAATAAATTGACAGTTAATATGACATGATGTCGTGTTTCTGATCATTTGTTAAGTTGCAGTAAATTATTAATTTCCCTTGGTGGTGTAGTGCAGCTAGATGGTGAATCTGAATTTTCCAAAAATGCTCATGAAGAGAAAGAAAATGACGGCTTTTTCGAGTATGATTGGGCCAATATCGGTGAATTTGATGACCTTGATAGGATCTTCAGGTAATACATATGACTTCAAAGGGGAACATTAGTGTTTATTAGAACACTTTCTTCTCTTTCCTGCTGATGAAATATTATTTAACTGGGAAATTATCCTTAAAAATGTCTTTGCAAAAAACATATCCATTTATGGACATGATACGGCTACAAATGTGGATGAGTTTCTTTTTTTCATTGGCATATATGATTGGTGACAAAGTGCAGCCAATTCATATGCCTGTAAACCTTGCATCCTGCTTGCTTTGATCACATCATGGCTTTGTCGAGGTCGATGGTTTGATGATCAGGTAATTTTGGCATTTACTTTGGTTCACTGTAATTTTCATACTCAACTCCCAAAGTACCATTACTTTGTAAATCACTATTTGCAATATGCATGCATTTTGTAGTCTAATCCAATTAGTTTACCTTGCTCCTACAATACTTATTCGGGAAATGTTTGACTATATATGTAGCGGATACTGGCAGAATCTGGAACTGGGCTGAGAATTGTGCTCGGTTCTCTTTCACAAATGCCATGGAGATGTGTGCAGAGAACACCTGGATCTCTATCTTCTCTCTTTTTGTGGTATGTGCTTTCATAATACTCTCGAGTTCATGCATCACTTTTCCAGGAACATGATTCATTTGGGAAATGTTTGGCTATAAAAGAAATGCCCTTCAGTGTCACACATCAGTCAGCAAAGGTACGATGTTTACAACCGGGAGGCTGATAATGAACGGGCCTATGGTGTGAACTAACCATACCAAGTCTTACATACATGGCGGTCAGGAGAGATCCTGTTGTTTATTCATGCATGGGGGCACATTCCCCCTTGAAAGCCCTCACTGTAGTCAGCAAATTAAAAACTGTATTTAACCACAATTTTTATCTTTGTTTACATTTATAAGGAAGTTTGATGAAAAAGTTCTCTAAAAGAAGTATAATGAAATCGAATATTGAAGTAATTCAAGATAAAATATAAGCAAGTAACTTATCATATGATACATGCATTGACACAATTATACAAGCAACCAAAACGTGCAAATTGTCTTAGGTTTTAGGTATTTGCACAATTATACAAGCCACCAAAATATAATTTCGATTATTTTTAATTTTCATTCGTCTCTTAAAGTAAACTTACTGTTTATTTTTTCTGTTTTCAGGTTATTTGCACCATTATTTGAACTTCATGTTTGATTAAACAACATGGGGTGAGTTCAAGGAAAGTGTAGACCATATTGTGCCGTATCCCAAAGACACTGAAGAGCACCCCGCATTTAGTTTTGAAGATTGTAGCAGGAAACATTAAAACAATGATACCAACACAAATGCAAGTTTACTGGGCAAAGTTCTGGAGCAAAAAATGCAAATGTGTAATTGTAAATGGTATAAAGTAAATTGCAGAGACCTGGGCAAAGTTTTGGAGCAAAAAATGCAAATGTATAATTGTAAATTGTATGAAGTAAATTGCAAATGTGGATGCTTTTAATTAATTTAGTTATTATTCAATGATCATCACATAATTTACTTATTATTAAGTGGTCATGTATGGACTCGGTCATTAACCCCAGAGGGGACTTGCTTAATCTCACACTAGAAGCAGGGGTTGCCAAATACAGTAAATTACCCCTTTAAGATACATGCATGATGAGCCTCCTTTTAATGAAAGATTCCACAATTACCCCAGGTACAGCAGCACTTCCAAAGAGTCATTAGCCAGCTTTTTTAGCATGTATGGTTTCTTTTTCTTCTTCTGGTTATTTTATATTTGGATTTTGTAAAAGTTTGATTTTTTTTGGATTCTTTTAATGTAGAGGAATATTCCATTTTTGGTGATTTATTTTTATGGCTTCTTCGATCCTATAAATTAAGTTCTTATTTTTCTACCTTTAGGTGTTTTATTTCAGTGAGAAATATGTCATTTTTTTGGTTTTATTGGTGAATTTATGTCATTTGATGTTAGAAACTATTAAATTTTCATCGCTTGGTACTATATGATTGGCGTAGTTTGGTGATTCATCAATTATTATTGAAGGAAGGTGTAAACAATACACACCGGCATAACCAAATGCAATTGTATGCTCTTCTTTCCTTATAACATCATTTGATCAAAGGCTAAATCTGTTGTACAAAGTCCTCTTCATATGCTTTACATGAATTCTTACATTCATCTAATTGCTTGACATAAAATGCCAATACAATTGCATTGATCCAATCCAATACGAAAATAGCCACAGTGACGCCCACGATCCACGATCGATCATGCTGGTGGATTGATCCATCATGAGCACTACAATGATAGTAAGAATTTTTGATACTAAAACATCCAAGGTGAACACTAACAAATTTTTTAGCAACCAAAAATAAAAAAACCTTGAACTAAATTTCATGGGAAAACTAAATTTTGGAGAGAATTGAATCTTGAGAGAATTAAATTTTAATTAGGAACTAAATTTTTTGGGATGAATTAAATAATAGTGATTGTGATTTATTTATTATTGTTCGTTTAAAATTAGGGGATGCAAGATTTTGAGGGGAGAAATATTTTTTTGGTAATTAAGGAATATTTTAATTGAACGTGGGAACTAAATTTTGGGAGGACTAAAATTTTTGGGTGAACTACATAACAATAATTATGCTTTAATTATTGTTCTTCATTTAAAAATTAGGTGATCCAAGATTTTGAGGGAGTAATATTTTAAATGAATCGTGCCTTCAAGACACATGTTACATCTTAAAGGAACTAAATTTTGGGGGAAACTAAACTTTTTGTGAAAACTAAATTCTCTGTTGCGAACTAAATTTTGTGGGACCTAAAATTTTTGGGAACAAAATAACAATTATTGTGATTTACTTATTGTCTTTCGTTTAAAATTAGGCGATTTAAGCTTTTGACGGGGGAATTTTTAAAATGAACAGTGCCCTTAGGGCACGGGTTATGACTAGTGTGTGTATATATATATATATATATATATATATATATATATATATATATATATATATATATATATATATATGGGTAAAGTGTTCCTAGGGTGACTCCTTAGATTTAATCTAAGGAGTCGCCCCCATTTTTCCCCATATCCTACATTTTGTTTCGAATTTTTTTCTTAGGATTGTTGTTCACCTCATGGATGATCAACTTACCAAAAATCAAGTCATTCCAATACTTTTAGAGCACACATCTACCCGTTGCAACTTCATGGGCTTTTCAGCACGTTTTCAGACCGTTGAAGTTGCAAGGGGTAGATGAGGGCTCTAAAAGTATTTAGAATGACTTGATTTTTGGTATGTTGATCATCCATTATGTGCACAACAACCTCATGAAAAATAAAATCCAAAATAATTGTGGGATAAGGGGGGAAATGGGGGCGACTCCTTAGATTTCATCTAAGGAGTCACCTTAGGAACACTTTACAATATATATATATATATGTATATATATATATATATATATATGTATATATATATATATATATGTATATATATATATATATATGTATATATATATATATATATGTATATATATATATATATATATGTATATATATATATATATATATGTATATATATATATATGTATATAGGTGATCCAGGAGATGAAGTAATGATTGAATCCCAACTGATGTAGGAGGAAGAGAATGAATTCCCTATTCACACTGTCAAAGGCCTTTCGAAGATCAAGTTTGATACAGGTTCTGGACCCCATAGGATTGATAAAATCACGAATCTGTTCGTGGGCAAGGAGTGTGCAATCCGCCAAAAGCCTATCCTTAAGGAAAGCTGCCTGATTGGGAGAGATCAGGTCCGAAATCACATGTCTCAATCTATTGCATAACAACTTGCTGATAATTTTATATAGAACATTGCAGCAGGCGATCGGCCTATAGTCACCCAGATCAGAGGCATTAGCATTCTTTGGGACCAACGTCAAGAATGCGTGATTAATAGACGGGGGCATCATACCAGAACTGAAGAAAGAAGAGACCCCTGCAATAACATCATCGCCAATAACGTCCCAATTGGATTGAAAGAAGTGGCCATTGAAACCATCTGGCCCAGGAGCTTTGTCTTTACCAATCTAGAAAACTGCAATTTTAATTTTCGCAGGAGAAACCGGCAATTCCAACCAACCTGCCACCTCCTCTGTCAGTTTTCTTTTAGGGATAATATTTGGGAATACATTCCAATAATCCTCTTGATGATATAGCCTTTGATAATAGAGAGCAGCTTCCTTACGTAAATTATCAATATCCGAGGTCAAATTTCCATCAGAAGTAATAAGATGGTGGAGGTTATTGTGACTGTATCGCGCCTTCATAGCAGTGTAAAAAAATTTCGAATTCCTGTCCCCCAGCGTTAGCCAATTTTGCCTGCTTTTTTGTCTCAAATCTTCCTCCTCAACCCCTAGTGCAAAACCAAGATTCTGAGAAGCCAGGACTTCTTGTTTCTGAAGAAGAGGATCAGAGCAAAGCCTCGGGTCGGACTGGATGGAAGCAAGTGTATCTCGGCATTTAATTACATCAAGATTTTTAACATGATCTCCTGCCCATTGCTTTAACACAGGCTTAAAGGATTTAAGCCGCAAGTGCAGGTTGAACAGGGAGAGAACTCCATGTTACCGCCTGGAACAAT
The DNA here is from genome assembly GCA_030789695.1 of Scilla litardierei. NCBI lineage: Eukaryota > Viridiplantae > Streptophyta > Magnoliopsida > Asparagales > Asparagaceae > Scilla > Scilla litardierei. Next base: position 73,219,858 of record CM061136.1, read on the forward strand.
ATGTCCTCTGTAATTCTTCATAGTGCTTGCTAATAATGTCTTTGTAGCCTGGGAAGGAGCTCCAAGAGTTATAAAACTTGAATGGAGTAGGTTTAGAACTGACTTTTGGGAGGAGTTGTAGGATTAATGCAGCATGATCACTAGTGCCCGTGGGGAGATATTCATAATAGGAGTGAACCAATAGGGATAGACAGTGGGCATTGCAAATAATGCGATCGAGTCTAGCTGAAATACGCATTGATCCAATACGTTTATTGCTCCAGCTTAGAGATGGTCCTGAACTCTTCATATCCAGAAGTTTGCACAAGCCAATACAAGAGTTAAAGGAATTCATAGCCTTATCATCAACGTATCGGCCACCCTGCTTTTCATGTGAACTCCTAACACAGTTGAAATCACCCCCGACCAACCATGGCAAAGAATTTAGAGGGATAGAATCAGGTACAAGATTGCTCCAAAGCGAAGCTCTAGAAGAAGCCAGGTTGAAACCGTAAACAGCAGTTAGGCCCATCACAAACCCCGTCGAATTGGCGAATTTAACTGAAATATGTTGCTCAGATGCAGCAATGGGCGTGATACTCCATATAATGGTACTGAAATAGATAACAATCTGACCCCCTTGTGATGGTCTCTGTTATCGATAAAATCCCAGTCTTTGTCAAAACAACTGTTAATACGATTTGCATTACAAGCTTCTACTTTGGTTTCAAGCAAACAAACAATAGACGGACGTAGCTTACGCAAAGAATGCCTCAGGTCCGCCCGCCTAGCAGAATTATTGAGGCCTCTAGTATTCCAAAAGAAGACAGACATTAAGAAAGTTGTGGTTTGGAGGGTGGCAACCAGAGGCGGAGCCAGGTGGGGGCAAAGGGGGGCAATTGCCCCCACTGACATTTTCAGAGTGTATGTATGTTAGGCAATTGCCCCCATGAAAATAATGTAAAATAGAAAAGTTTAGCATTCCTCAACACATTCTCTTGAAAGCCTGGTGGATGAGGCGCAAGCCTGAAATCTTAAGATTGTGGGTTCGAAACCCACTCGCTGCCTACCTATCTTTTTTCAGTCTTAATGTGGGTTGGCTTTAAACCGTATTGCTTGTTACTTGTTATTGTTTGTCAAACTTACTCTAAATGTGTGTTTAATTGCGTCCCTTTCTTTTAGATCATAATTGCTATTTTTATCATTTTTGATACATTAATTCCTCATTTTTATGCATTATTATTGTTTTCCTTAAATTAATTTTTCCTCATAATCTGTAATTTGTTTTCCACATTCCACCTGAATTCAATTTTTTATCTTTTCAAATATACTTAGTCAACTAAATATCTAAACACAAAATCTGTGTATTTAATGGGAAAGGAGGTAGTCCAGCATGAAGCCAGCCGACCTCTCCCCCATTTTAATCTTTTCTTTTTTGCTTTCTCAAGTTGGTGGGTCATATGCGGTGTACGTGTAGCGAACTAGTAATAATCTCTATACTCTGATATTTTTGCAATTGTATTCTTTCTTGAAAACAAAATACTTTATTATTATGTTTTTGCCCCCCCTAACAAAATTTTCTGGCTCCGCCACTGGTGGCAACCCTGATGATTGTGCCACTCTAGCACTACGGCGAACCGAAGTTGGGGAAGGAGTAGTAAGGTTGCCCTTAGCCTGAACCCTTGATTTATTAAGCTCCTGATGCAATGCCTGCCAAAGTGGGTTCGGAATAGTAGGGTAAGCAGGTGGATCAGGGAGACCAGTAGAATTAACCTCCACTTCAGAAGCATCATGGGATGCGCTAGAACCATCAACATCTGGCCCACCCTTTGGCGCAATAGACCCTTCCTTCAAGGTCCCAGCACAATTGATAGGGAATGCAGAATGTAGGCAATTTATAATCTGTACAACACGGAAAACACGCCTCCAAAGGCCTTTGGGACCACGAGGGTTGCTAGAGGTAATAGGACCAGATGAGTTTGCAGTATCAACTACTCCAATACCGCTAGACTCACCAACCTCAAAGCAATGCCCTTGAATTGCATCAAGCTTGCCGTTTAAACCCGCCAGGGAATGGGGGACATCATCAGGAGTAGAACCTTTCCCTAAATCCGCCTCCGTGGGGAGTATAGCCGTATCCTTCACCATAGGGCATTGACTATCTAGATGTCCAAAACATGCACAAGCATCACATCTGGGCGGTTCACCCTCGTACTTGACATCGATAGAAATAGTTGAAAGATCATCAAGTTCAATAGCAACAGACTTCTTCAACCTACTGTCGGAATTTACCTCCACTAAACAACGAGCATAGGAAATTCTTTCCAGCTTAGAGGTGGCGTTGTCCAAACACAGGGGTGTGCCAATGACACTAGCAATACGATTCAAAATGCCGATAGTCCACATTGACAGAGGCAAGTTGTGGAGTTGGACCCACACAAGAACAGCAGTTAGAATATCCCTGGTATGACGGGTGGTAGGAGTCCAGTTTTGAAGTACCACTAGCCGTCCATCAAACAACCACGGCCCACCGTGTAGAATCAAGTCACGGTCTTCCGAATTCTCAAATTTGAAATAGAAGTAACCGTTCTCTCGAGAAAAAATGCGGAGGCCACCCTTAATTCACCATAGGCGATCAGTTCAGGCCTTAATCTGGCCAAAGTATGGCACATCACCTAGCACATAACCAACAAGAGTATTCTGCCATCTAGCAGCCCCCTCCAAGATCATACAATCTGGGATCTTAGCCTTAGCAACACCATCAACACTAATAGTGGGAGGGACAAAGCTCATGACCAAAGGGTCAGCATATTTCCGACGAGACGAACAAATATCAGACCAAGAGCGCTTACCTTCCGCTGGAATAATCTGAAAAGGGGTTAGTGGCCTGACAGCCCTCTTCAACAGGCCATCCGCAGATTCCGATCGCAGGGAATTTGACCCACCGCCTCCTTCCTGAGGGATCCGATCATGTCAAAGGCCCTGTCGAAACCTCAAATCTGTGTTCCGGCCTCCAGCACCTCGTGGAACAACATAGTTTGATGATTGCTGGCCACGATGAATAGATCTACCATTAGACAATCGAGCATCTCTAGGAATGTTTTTGTGCCGCCGGTAAGAAACCCTTTGCCAGCCAGATTCAGATCCCTCTGCCTTGCGTGATTTGTCAAAAGCCCCACCAGATCCGACCTCTGGCCCACCGGTACCGTCCACAGTCCTAGGGTTGGCCGCCGCCTTCCCAACTCTCTCACACATTTTTTATATATATACCCAAGATATATATATATAGGAGGAAGAGGGCTACGCCAGGGTGATCCATTATCTCCGTACCTGTTTGTGCTTGTAATGGAAG